>SJYV01001757.1:752814-796036 GCA_006410875.1 Neotragus pygmaeus
GGTGGGAAAGCAATATTAATTTTAAGAATCAGAAACTATGATCTGGAATATATGCACGTGGATTAGTACTCTCCATGTATTAGATATTCTTCTGTGCACTTTTATTTAATCATTACGGCAACCTCATGAAGTAGGTATTAATATCATCCCATTTTACAGATGAGAACCAGGATACAGAGAAGTGAAATGGCTCAGCTAGTAAGTGATAGAGCCAGAATCGGAACCAAGGTTCAGTCTGGAACCAGAGACTACCCCAGCTGCCTAGCCAGCTGTTTCATAGCTGACTGGGCCTGAGAAATCTTGAATGAGGGCTTTATTCCTCTCTCCTGCTGTAGACCAGCTGTCTCTGGTGTGAAATGGCCACAGCCAGCTCCTGCATGCCTGTCTCCTCCATTTAAGAGGCCAATCAGACTAAGACTGAAATTCCAAATTCCTGACAGACTCTAATTGGCCCATTTTAGTTCAGATCCATTCCCTTTGTCCATTCAGCTGAGTTAGGGTTGGAGGAGGGGGACAGGGTCACAAAACACAGAAGCCCCAGCACAGGAAATATGTGAAGATGAGAGGGACAATTACCAGAAAATGGGGACGTTGCACTGAAATGCCACCCAAATGGTTTCTGCTAGAGGGAAATAAGGCTCAGGAAGACTGAATAATTTGCCCAAGATCACTGGTAGAAAAGGATAAAGCCCTGATAAAAACTCAGATTGGTTTGTCTCCAAATCTAAGTCCTTTACTCCATAATACACAGCCTCCTCACAAAAGCAAAAACCTTGGTTAGATGCATAAGGTAAGTTTACAAGGTAATTTTCATTTGGCCAGTATTTGTTAAGCACCTGCTACACGTCAGGAACTGTTCTAGACAATGGAGTTACAGGCACATAAGACAGATAGAAGTCCCTGTTCTCATGAAACTGGTGTTCAAAGTGATACAACTGAAGAAGGACAGAGGCCCATCTTGGAGGAAAACATCTTTGATTGGTGCCCCAGATGGTGTGGAACATGGAAAGAACCTAGACTTTGATGTCTGTCACAGACATTGGCTCCTTTTAGACATTTCCCAGTGGACTGCAAAAATGCACCAATTCCTCACCTTTCCCAGTGCGATCTTCCCTCAGTGTCTGCTGGGGACTGGTTCTAGGACAACCACAACTCTGCACCCCCAGTGCAGATACCAAAATCTGCATGGTATTTGCACACAACCTATGCATATCCTCTGCTATACTTTAAATCATCTCTAGATCACTTATCATCTCTAATACATTGTAAATGCTGTTTAAATACTTGTAAATACAATGTAAATGCTATGTAAGTCATTTTCCTTTTTGGAATTCTTTTTTTCAAACATTTTTGATCCATGGTCAGTTGAATCAATGAATGTGGAACATACAGACGTGGAGAGAGAGACAACTGTATCGACAACCTTTGCCATGAAATGTCACAGTGCTCTCACTCAGATGCTGGTCTTAGTCACGTGTCTTGCTTTGGCCACTAGGATATTAGCAAATGTGATGTTAAGGTGGGCCTTAAAAAACACTTGTGTAATAAGATTTGCCTCTTCTCCTGCCTCTGCCATTACTCAGGAGAACATATCAGAAGTAACCCACTGGTTACTAAATCAAGGTAAGACAAGGTCAGACTAAATCAGCCAATAGCCAGGCAACCTCCAGACATGTAGTGAAAGTGAAAGTGCATGGACTATACAGTCTGTGGAATTCTCTAGGCCAGGATACTGGAGTGGGTAGCCTTTCTCTTCTCCAGGGGATCTTCCCAACCCAGGGACTGAACCCACTCTCCTGCATTGCAAGTGGATTCTTTACCAACTGAGCTATCAGGGAAGCCCCCAGACATGTAAGTCCAACCGAAATCAGTGGAGCTGCCTAGCTGACCACCAGCTGTATATGCTTATTGTTGTTTGCTTTGGAAACATGCAGTTGTTTGCTATGCACTATCATTTCAGTAATAGATAATTGATATACCCCTCAACAATGTATTAATTTTCTTTGTGACCTTGATGGAAAAGCAACTCCAAATGACCCATGCCACTAAAGAAACCATATCCTTCTTCTCACCCTGGAGGATAGGTCCATGATGGAAACTAACCTTGTCAAACACATTCTCCTGAGAATTTGAATTTAGAGACAGTGTAGCCAAGATAAGAGATCTTGTTAGAGGTCATTCATTACACTGGTCGTGGCAGTACTCAAGCGTCAGTGTGTCTCCCCCTAGAACTTCCATCTCTCCTTTGGTTCCTGTCTGTCCCCCAACTTACTTCTCCAGCTACCTATGAATCTTTGAGCCTTGACCACATCCCTCCAGTAAATTCTTTTTTGCTGAAAACTGGCAGAGGTAGTGTCTGTTGCTTGCAGCCAAAAGGTCTAACTGCTACTCTGCCAGCTAGACCCAAATTCAAGTTCCAGTCCTATTACTTAAGAGCTGATCATTNTCACAAGTACAGTCCTCGAGTTTTTGCCCATATACATGAGTGTTGTCTAAAACACGTCTTCCTTGTAGCAGCTAGGCCCTGCCACCACTGCGCTTGGCTGAATTCACAAATTTGTTGTAACCTGTCTCTGCCGCTTCTCTGGCTCTCCTCTCTGGCTTTGTTTCCTGGCAGTAAATAAAACCTTCTGCCATTGCCATAGTTACTGCTGCTGCTGAAACCACCTTAGCCACCTTGGTTTCATGGTTTGGCAAAGTATCGGCCTCTACCACCACCAGGGCCAGAACTTCTGCCTCCAAAGTTTTCGCCTTTCATGGGTCCAAAATTTGAAGATCGATTGTTGTAATTGCCAAAATCACTGTAGCTTCTGCCACCTCCAAAACTGCTTCCATCATTACCAAATCCATTATAACCATCCCCACGTGCCGCCATATCTGCCACCACCACGGCCACCACCAGAGCCACCTCAACCACTGACGTTTCCTCCATGACCAAAGTTGTCATTCCCCCCGAAACCACCTCCACGACCGCCACCAAAGTTTCCAGAACCGCTTCAGCCTCTCTGGCTGGATGAAGCGCTCGCCATCTCTTGCTTAGACAGGGCTTGTCTCACTTCACAGCTGTGGCCATTCACAGTGTGATATTTCTGAATGACAGTCTTGTCTGCGGAGTCATGGTCATCAAAGGTTACGAAAGCAAAGCCTCTCTTTTTGCCACTGCTTCGGTCAGTCATGATTTCAATCACTTCAATTTTCCCAGACTTTTTCCCCTTTATTTTCAAAATAATCTCCCAGGTGACGTTCTTCAGTGTCTTCTTTAATGCCACCAGCAAAAATCTTTTTCACAGTTAAGAGGGCACCAGGTCTTTGAGAATCTTCTCTTGAGACGCCCTGCTTTGGTTCCACAACTCTTCGCTGCACCTCGTGTGGCCTTGCATTCATGGCCCCGTCCATCTCCTCCACCGTGGCATATGGACAAACCCGAAGCCTCGGGAGCACCTGGTGTTTGGATCCGTCATTACCACACAGTGGAGAATGTTAGTGTTCCCCATTGCTCAAAATGGCTCCTCAGACTCTCTTCAGTTGTTTCAAAGCTCAGTCCTCTGATGAAGAGCTTCTGCAGCTGTTCGGGCTCTTTGGGAGACCGTGATTTAGACATGACGGCAGTGGAGCCAGGGAAGACGTCAATGATGCTTTCTCGGCGGCATCTGTAGGTGCAGAAAACCCAATAGACTCCTGAATGGAGGCAAGATTAGAGAAACAGATACGGAGCAGACCCTGTAAACCCTGAGATACCATGGGGAGGATTTTGATCTCTCTCCTAAGGGCAATGGAAAGCCAGTGAAGTGTTCTGAGTGGGTGAATTAAATGATCAGATTTGCATTTTGGAAAAATAACCCTGGCAATGGTGTGGAAAACAAACTGGAGGTGGATCCTAAGGGACCCAGAGACTAGTTTAGGCGGCCAATGCAGAAGTCCAGACAAGCGCTTAGACAAAAGTGGTGGCTTGGAGTGAAAGGTGAGTAGACAGAGAAATTGATGTTTTTAAGATCAAGAAGGTAAAATTGAAAAAGCTCAATCAAACTTCAAAGGGTTTTGAAATGGGTATCATTCCCATTCAGTGTGGAGGGTTTTTTTGTTTTGTTTTTTGCTTATTGTTTGTTTTTGTTTGGTTTTAATGATTATTGTTACTACAAATAAAATTCAATCAAATAATTTAAAAAATAAAAAAGAGAGGACTTCCCTGGTGATCCAGTAACTAAAATCTGCACTCCCAATGCAGAGGGCTTGAGTGGTCCCTAGTCAAGGAACTAGATCCCACATGCCACAACTGAGAGTAAAATTGTCGCAACTAAAAGATTCCACGTGCTGCAGTGCAGATCTGACAAGACCTTGCAGTCAAAGAAGTAGATAACATGTATTAAGGGAAAATGAAAAGACTTAGTTAAGGATTGGATTGGGAGGAGGAAGTAAGGATGACTGTCTAAGTTCGGACTCCCATAACTGGAGGGTTGGTGGCTCCAGTTACTGACTTAGAGCTGGATTTGGCAAGGTTTTAGACATCTTGAATTTGCTGGGCCATTGAGACAGCCCAGTGAAGGTATTAAATGGAGATTTAGATATACTGGTCTGGACTCAGAGATATTTGAGCTGGAAATGTGAATATGTAACCATAGTTGGTAATTGTGCCCTGGACTCAGTGAGCTTGCCTGGAGAGAGAATATAGAGCAAGGGTAGAAGAGGTCTAGAGCTGAAAGCTGAGAAACCCAATATTCAAAGTCAGGTAAAAGAGGATAGATCTACAAAAGACAGATAGTCAGAGAGGTGGCAGGCAAAGGAGATAATAGACACTTGTTACCTTTACCATCCAGAATCCACTCTGTGATAGGCAGAATGATGTCTACCTCTCACCCTGTTCCTCTGGCCCAAAGATGTTCACGTTCTAATCCCTGGACTCTGTGAATATGTTGCCTTACATGGTAAAAGGAACTTTGCAGATATGCTTAAGTCAAGGGTTTTTAAATGGGGAAATTACCCTGGATTATCCAGATGGCTCCAGTGAAATCACAGGGTCCTTATGTAAGAGCGGAAGGAGGGTCAGAGTCAGACAGAGAAATGTAATAACAGAACCAGAAGTGGGAGTGATATGACCATGAGCCAAGGAAAGTAGGGAGTGTCCAGGAGCTAGAAAAAGGAAGGGAGGGAATTCGCCCAAGAACCTCCTGAAGGAACACAACTCTGCCAACACCTTGATCTCAGCCTCGAAGTCTCAGTTCAGACTTCTGACCTCCAGAACTATAACAGAATAATTTCTGTTGTTTGAAGCCACTGTGTTTGCAGTTTCCTGTTACTGCTGTAACAAGCCATTACATGTTACATGTCTCCTCTTCTTCCGACAACAGTACCCAGTTTTTCTCTGGGGGATAGCAGCCCCACTCTAAGCCGACCTACTCCAAGGAAGTTGAGGCTCCAGTGGTGGGGTAGGAGACCTTGCCTAAGCCAGTCTCCCATTCCAAGCCTCTCCAAGTCTCCCCAAGCCACGTTCATCAATCAAAATTGTGCATATGATCTCAGACAGCTCCATCAGAGCAAATCTCGGACTTCATGCTAGGGCTGCTGGGGAAAGAGCCTCACTTCTCTTTGCTGAATGTCAATGAGGAAGAACATAGCCCTGGGAGTCATTGGGCAGCCATCTCTCAGCCAGGGGAGAGAGACTATCTGAGAACATATTCTATATGGGATAGTACAGCTGAGAGATAGAAAAAAAGAAAAACAAGTAACCAGGTCCGTCTTGTCAAATACATGGTTTTTCCAGTAGTCATGTATGGAAGACCATAAAGAAAGCTGAACACTGAAGAATTGATGCTTTTGAACTGTGGTGTTGGAGGAGACTCTTGAGAGTTCCTTGGACTGCAAGGAGATCAAACCAGTTAATCCTCAAGGAAATCAGTCCTGAATATTCTTTGGAAGGACTGATGCTGAAGCTGAAGCTCCAATACTTTGGTCACCTGATGCGGAGAACTGACTCATTGGAAAAGACCCTGGTGCTTGGAAGTATTGAAGGCAGGAGGAGAAAAGGACAACAGAGGACGAGATGGTTGGATGACATCACCATCTCGATGGACATGAGTTTGAGCAAGCTCTGGGAGTTGGTGATGGAAAAGGAAGCCTAGTGTGCTACAGTCCATGGGCTCACAAAGAGTCAGACACAACTGAGAAACTGAACTGAACTGAATTGAACCAGATCCTAACACAGGGCTATTATTTATCTGGTACTCATTGGAATGGCTGATTATTGTTGAAATATTTCTGTTGGGAAGTAAATGTTTCCCAGAATCCCCTGGGGATAGGAATCATTCCCCCACTTTCTCCTAATCACCTTTCTGGAACCCCTGAACTTCCCTATGATCCAGTAACTAAAGAGTTAATGACTGGTCCAGCAGGAGACTTCCAGGACACCTCCTCTGACATCTGTTCAATGACAACACAATGCCAATTGTTAAGTATTTTAAATGTTGCTTTTGTCTCTATACTATTGTTTGAATCCCTCTATTCAACTGGGTCAAAACATGTAATCCTGGACTCTTCTTTTGATTTTGTTGTTGAAGCCAGTAGAAGTCAAAGTTTCTGTCACTTGATAATCAAAAGAGATCCCACACTTTTCTCCTCCCATCTCCCCCTCCCCAAGCACATCCTTGCTAACTTCAAAACCTATCAGTTCTTGGGACTTGCCTGGTGGTGGTTAAGAATCTACCTGCTCAGAGTGCTTACTCTGAGCTCCGGACTCCTAGGAAGCTAGCACCAAAGTCATGTCCTTCCAGTTGCCATCATGATCATCTACCAGGACCACATCAGCCTTCATGAGATGTTCTCCAACATCTACAAGATCTGGGAGGTCGCAGAGGGCTGTGTCTGGAGATGAAGGGGAAGGTGATCAACAGGACAAAAGGTAAGATTGATGAATCACTCGTTGGTGGAAATGCTTTCACTGAAGGCTTGGAAGGCTAAGGTACTGAAAGCACAGTAATCACTCATGTCGCTATTGTCGTGAACCATCGCTTGCAGGAAACCACCTTTATGAAAGAAGCCTACAAGAAGAACATCAAAGATGACATGAAGTCAATCAAAGGGAAGCTTGAAGAACAGAGACCAGAAAGAGTAAAACCTTTTATATGACAGGAGCTGCAGAACAAATCAAGTACACCCTTGCTGACTTCAAAACCTATCAGTTCTTGGCACTTGCCTGGTGGTCCAGTGGTTAAGAATCCAGCTGCCAATGCAAGGGTCACAGGTTCAATCTCTGCTCCAGGAGATCCCACATGCCACAACTACTCAATAGGAGCTCAAGACCCTGCAAATTGCAACTACTAAAGCCAGAGCATTTACAGCCCATGCTCAGCAACAAGAGAAACCACTGCAATGAAGACTCAGAACACCACATAAGTAAATAAATACAGTTTTTAAAATTGTCCATTTTTTATCAGTGAAAACATGAATCCAGATGGCATGGTTTCTCTGTTGAACTGCCATGAGGATGGTGTGGACCCTCCCGTATATGATTTTAAGGATGGCTTACAAGTGGGAAAATGTTAACAAACTTCGCAGTGACTTTGGATACATCACCTGTTGTCATAACTGACCAGCTGCTGTTTTTCATCCACAAAAATACTGGGACTGATGTCATCTTGAGCTCTTCATTTATTTTGATGCTGATTTGTTTGAAGTGGAGGCATTGTTTTTGAGGGGAAAAAATATGTCACGTAGTTTGTCTAAAATAAAACACATATAAACTCAAAACGGACAGAGAGATATCCCGCAAACACCAGGGAAATGTGAGGTCGCAGAAGCCAGGGGATGAGAGTTTTAAGAAGAAAGGAATGCTTAAGAGTCAAATGCTGAGAAATCAAGTGGGAACACTGACATCACATAAAGATGTAAACCATCTGAGCCCAAGGCAAGTGGTCCATGTGAGATGGTCCCTCTCCCCTCGTGTCTCCCACAGCTCCATTCAACAGTATTCATGCAGGTTAGATTTATCTGTGTGTAACAGAAAATCCCAAATAACAGAAGCTTAAACAAGAGACAATTGTGTTTCTCTGTCAAATAAAAGTGGTCCAGAGGTAGGCAGAAAAGGGCGGGAATAGTACACCACCAGTATCATGGACCCAGGCTCTTCGTATCATTCTGTTCTACCATCATGGCTAAGAGCTTCCATTTTCAAGGTCACTTCAAGGCCAAATACAGCTGTTGGAGCATCAGATTCTAGGTGAGAAGAGAAAGGAGGGAAAAGCAAAAGAGGCTCACTTGACTGAGTCAACCCCTTGAAGTAACGTCTCCAGAAGTCCTTTCAACTCTTCCACTTACACCTCATTGGCTAAAACCTAGTCAGAAGGCTGGTTCTAAAGAGTTCTAATAAAGAATCAAATTTCAAAAAAAGAAAGAAGGCTGGCTCCCTGTAGCAGTAAGGAAATGTAGTCTTTTTTTTTTTCTTTTTTTACTAATTTTTTTTCAAGATTTATTTATTTATTTTTGACTGTGCTGGGTCTTCACTGCTGCTCTCTGGCTTTCTCTAGTTGGGGCAAGTTGGGGCTACTCTCTATAGTTTCAGCATCCAGGCTTCTCTTTGCAGTGGCTTCCGAGCATGGGCTCTAGGCACAAGAGCTTCAGTGAAAGTGAAAGTCGCTTAGTTGTGCCTGACTCTTTGTGACCCCATGGACTGTACAGTGCATGGAATTATCTAGGCCAGAACACTGGAGTGGGTAGCCTTTCCCTTCTCCAGGGGATCTTCTCAACCCAGGGATTGAACCGGGGTCTCCTGCATTGCAGGTGGATTCTTTACAACTGAGCCACCAGGGAAGCCCAAAAACTTCAGTAGTTGCAGCATATGGTCTCAGTAGTTGTGCCACATGAGCTTAGTTGCCAGGTAGCACGTGGGGATCTTCCCAGAACAGGGATTGTACCTGTGTCTCCTGCATTGGCAGGTGGATTCCCAACCACTGGACCACCAGGTGTGTGTGAAGTTGCTCAGTCGTGTCCAACTCTTTGAGACCCTGTGGACTATAGCCCGCTAGACTCCTCTGTCCATGGGATTCTCCAGGCAAGAATACTGGAGTGGGTTGCCATTTCCTTCTCCAGGGGATCTTCCCAACCCAGGGATCGAACCCGGGTCTCCTGCTTTGCAGGCAGACGCTTTATCCTCTGAGCCACCAGGGAAGCCCGGAAAGCCCTGGAAATGTAGTCTCTGAGCTGGATGCATCGTTACTTCAAATAAAATAGGGGGTCTTCTGTTTTGGACTAGGGAGAGAATAGATGTTAGGTAACTGGCAATATCAGTGCTCACATATAATTGTTCATATAATTGTTCTTGACAGATTGCCAAATGGTATTGTCTCCATTGTAACCCCCTTGCCATCTAACACATCTATGCAATAGTTGTCATCACCTCCATTTTTACAGTTGGAGAAACTGAAGTTCAGACTTGGGCAATCAGTTACCTAATGCCAAACCACTAGTGATGATGGAACTGGGAGACAAATCCAGATCTAACTCCAAGGCCAGAGTTCTTCCCCATGCCCCATCTTGCCTTTCTCAACAATTTTTGGCCGCTACTGTAGTTAAAATTCAGTTGTTATAAAACATCCATGACATTGCAGGCCATGGGATCAAGTATAAACAATGAAACAATGGGATGTTAGGACTGACATTATACACTGTGTGCATGCATGCTGAATTGTGTCTAACTTCAGCTGTGTCTGATTCTTTGCAACCCTATGGACTGTAGCTTGTCAGGCTCCTCTGTCTGTTGAATTCTCTAGGCAAGAATACTGGAGTGGGTTGCAATGCCCTCCTCCAGGGGATCTTCCTGACCCAGGGATTGAACCTGGGTCTTCTGCACTGCAGGCAGATTCTGCTGAGCCACTGGGGAAGCCCTGACATATACACACTGCTATGTGTAAAGCAGATAGCTAGTGGGAACCTGTAGGATAGCACTGGGAGCTCAGATTGGTGTTCTGTGATGACCTAGAGGGGTGGGATGAGAGTGGGCGGGAGGAAGGTTCAAGAGGAAAGGAATATATGTGTAAATATAGCTGTTTCACTTTAGAGTACAGCAGAAACTTACACAAGGGCAGAAAGAGAAGAGGACAACAGAGGATGAGATGGTTGGATGGCACCACCAATGCAATGGACATGAACTTGGGCAAACTTCGGGAGGTGATGAGGGATGTGGAGGCCTGGTGTGCTGCACTCCATGACCAGGCAACTGAACAACAAAAACAGGTTAGCAACAAGGACCTACTGTACACCACAAGGAAGTATATTGATTACCTTATAATAACCTATAATGGAAAAGAATATATATATATATATATATATGAATCACTTTGCTGTATACCTGAAACTAATACAACGTTGTCAATCAACTATACTTCAATTTTTAAAAATTTATTTAAAAAAAGAAACAATGGGGATTTCTCTAGTGGTGCAGTGGTTAAGAATCAACCTGCCGGTGCAGGAGACATGTGTTCAGACCCTGGTCCGGGAAGATTCCACATGCTGCAGAGCAACTAAGTCCATGCACCACAACTGCTGAAACCTGCGCGCTCTAGGACCTGAAAGCCACAACCAATGAGCCCCTGTGGCGCAACTACCGAAGCCCACGTGCCATAGAGCCTGTATTCTGCCGCAGAAGCCCCGGCAATGAGAAGCCCATGAACCGTCACTAGAGAGTAGCCCCCACAGCAGCGAAGAGCCAGCACAGCCAAAAGTGAAGACACAATGAACTACGCAAACCAGTTACCGTCTCCTGCATCACGAGTCTCCCCTCCCTCTCCTCAGTGCCCCCTGGGAACATGATAAGTGTGTACCCATGGGCACGGTAAGTTACTGCCCTCTCTGGACAACCCTCGGTCTGGGGCAGCCTTGGTGCCAACTGAGGGGGTGAGGGAAGGGACCAGCTGTTAATCTGAGGAGAGACAGGCCTCTTGTCATCCAGGAGCAAGCAGTGATGCATCCTAAGTGTCAAACTGTTCTCTTCCGAGGAGACAGAAAAGAACCGACGCTTACTATAGCCTTTTTACAAATAAGGAAACTGAGGCTGCGGAGGCTAAGTGATTCGCCTAAGTGATTACACAGCCAGTGACAGAGCTGAGATTCAGATTTGTAGCATTTGCTGATTTCTGTGGTGTAAATACCCAGTCAAGCTGGCAACGTGATGTCTCTGAACACAGAGCTGGGAAGAGATGCTCCCGGTGGACTCACAAGTCGGATGACCTGGCTTTAGATCTGAAAAGCAAGCATAACCCGCCATTGCATTTTTTTTCCAGTGTTACAGCTCTATTTTATTTAGAAAATATCAGGAAACACATCTGCCATTTTGCTACAGTGTGAAGGCAGAGACTTCTTTTGTTGCTCCCACCGCACATGGCAGAGGGCTACCGAAAGGCAATCACTAAAAGTTGGGAATGAAAGAAGGACACTCATTCTCTTTTCACGAGGCCACATTGCCTGAGATAGTCACATGCCGCAAGAATATCACGTGTATAGAATCTTAGTGACTCAGCCCTTTCACACAGAGTAACTGAAGGAGAGTTTGTTGAATCCACGGCAGGCAACCCCGCCTTGAACATGATGAACCCACCGTGAGAAAAGCTCCTTTGGAAGTCTGAATTTCTCTCATTTCACCCCACTTCTTCCAACCCAATCCTCCCATTTTCCCAAGTGGTATGTGTGTATATGTGTTCACATAAAATGTACTATCATAGCCATTTTTAAGGGTATAGTTTAGTGGCATTAAGTGCATTTCCACTGTTGTTCAATGATCATCACCATGCATCTCTAAAACTTTTTTTATCTTCCCAACTGAACCTCCATAGTCATCAAATGATCACTCCCCATTCCCTCTCTCCCAACCCTGATAACCACCATTTTACTTTCTGTTTCTACAAATTTATTGCCCTAGGCACCTTATACAAGTGGAATCAAACAGTATTCATATTTTTGTGACTGGTTTATTTCACTTATCATAACGTCCTCGAGGTTCATTCATACTGTAGCATGTAGCATACTTTTTAAGGCTGAATACTACCCCCTGGTTTTGTATACACCTGCATTTTGTTTATCCATTCATCTCTCGATGGACACTTTGGTTGCTTCTGTGGTTGATTATTCTGAATACTGCTGCTATGAACCTTGGTATTAAAGTTCCTGCTTTCAGTTCCTTTGGGTATATACAGAAGTGGAATTATGAGGTCATAGGGTAATTCTGTGTTTAAGTTTTTGAGGAACTTCATGCTGTTTTCCATAGCAACTGTGTTATTTTACATTCCAACCAGCAATGCACAAGGATTCCATTTTTCCACAGCCTTGCCAACTCTTGTTATCTTCTGTTTTCATGTCATCTTGGTTTTGATATGCATTTCCTTGATGATTAGTGATGCTGGGCATTTTTTTCTTATGCTTGTTGGCCTTCTATACATCTCCTTTGGAGGAATGTCTATTCAAGTCTTTTACCCATCTCCTAAATGACTTGTTAGTTTTTTATTGTTGAGCTGTAGAAGCTCTTTATATATACTGCATATCACTCCCTCATCAGATATGTGATTTGCAAATAATTTCTCCCATTCAACGGGTTGCCTTTTATTTTTTAAAGACAGACCCTGCGAAGAGTCGCTTTTGTTTTTTAAAAAAATATTTATTTATTTGGCCGCACCAGGTCTTAGTTGCAGCACTCAGGATCTTTGACCTTCCTTGTGGCACATGGTTCTTTTGTTCATAGTTACAGCGTGCAGGATCTGTTAGTTGTGGCATTTGAACTCTTAATTGCATGTGGAACCAGGGATCAAACCAGGGCCCCCTGTGTTAGGAGCACAGGGTCTCAACCACTGGACCAGCAGGGAATTCTCATGGGTTGCCTTTTAACTCTGTTGACAGTGTCCTTTAATGTCCCATCCTTTCTTTTAAGGAACTGATTCATCATTTCCTTCCAAAGGCCAAACCGCTGACTCATGTATGTGGCAGTTCCTCTTAAAAACCTCTCTGAGCTCCTCTTTTCTCTTCTCTGCCACCCTAGGTGCCATCGAATTTGCTCTTCACCACGTCTGCTCACAAGACTTTCAGGATCAAGCATTTCCTGGCCAGAAAACAAAAGCAGAATCATCCCATTCCTCCATGGATTTGAATGAAAACTGGTAATAATACCAGGTACAGCTCCAAGAGAAGACACAGGAGAAGAACCAAGTTGGGTCTGTAAGAAGCCTCACATAGGAAGTGACGCACGTTTATGCTGTGTTAAGGTCACTTGCATGTTAACTAACCAAATCACGGTATTGAGCATATCACAACTGTCTGAACAGCTTATGGGAGAGATGGAATTCTTGGCTCCTGATGGTTCGTGTTTCCTCACTAGCCGTCTACGCAGTTCCATAACAAATATTTGAAAACTTTTGTTGGACCAAAAAAAAAAAACCAACAAACCAAAAAACTCATCTCTGAATGTATTTTAGAATGTCCCAGGAATTTATATAAAAAGAAAGTCAAACTAATCACACTCTGTTCTTCTTGTTAAAAAACAAAATTTAACTAAGTAGATTTTAAAGATCTTATTAGCTTTACTCAATAATTCACGAGTCAGGCAACATCCCATCTAACAGGCAAAAAGGAGCAGTACAAAATGAAAGATTTTTATGGGTAAAAGGGAGTGAGGACAAGGAAGTGTTACTAACAAAAAACTGACAGGTAGTGGCAAGTTCATCTTCCTTCAGGAGCCAGGGAAGGCAGGGGTATATGAGGCTGATGACCTCGCTAATTAGGTGATTTCAGATGGACTGGTTTAAGATTCCATTACTGGAAGACGCTAAACCTGCAATCAAGTTAGGTATTAGGTCTTGGTTTTGTGACTTGGGGTTTAGCATAAGTGACTCCATTTTGGCCCATGTTTTTAATACTCTTTTTCACAGTTTCACAATTCTAAGGGAAATTCATATGAACATGCAATTTGAACTTCATGAAAAAGAACCAGGGAGAAGGGGCTGTGGCCTAGAGTGGAAAAGGAGGCTGTGGAGAACGACGCACTCTATCAGGGCAGGACATGGCCTTTACTAAGTATTTATTTTGTGCCAGGCACTGTTCTAAGCAGTCTTAAATCCTCAAAATCACACTATTACATTCACAGTAAAATTATTCCCATCTTACAGATGAAGAAACAGAGGCAGAAATTGAACCCTGGCCATGTGGACCCCACAAGGACTTCCCTTGTGGCTCAGCTGGTAAAGAATCCACCTGCAATGCAGAAGACCTGGGTTCAATCTCTGGGTCTTGAACCTGGAGAAGGGAAAGGCTACGCACTGAAGGCTATCCTGGCCTGAAGAATTCTATGGACTGTATAGTCCACGGGGTCACAAAGAGTCATACACGACTGAATGAGTTTCACTTCACTTCATATGGACCCCGAGGCTACTTTACTGATCATTATATGACACTGCGTATTCTTTGGACTTGGAATTATCTGCATTCAAACTCAAATGAATGGGCTTCTCTGGTGGCTCAGACAATAAAGAGTCTGCCCACAACGCAAACTTCCCTAGGTTGGGAAGATTCCCTGGAGAAGGGAATGGCTACACTTCAATATTCTTACTTGGAGAATTACATGGACTAGAAGAGCCTGGCGGGCTACAGTCCATGTGGTCACA
Source organism: Neotragus pygmaeus (assembly GCA_006410875.1). Taxonomy (NCBI): domain Eukaryota; kingdom Metazoa; phylum Chordata; class Mammalia; order Artiodactyla; family Bovidae; genus Neotragus; species Neotragus pygmaeus. The sequence continues at coordinate 767,445 of SJYV01001757.1, forward strand.
AAGAGTCGGACATGACTGAGCAAGTAACAAACTCAAATGACTAAACAGAACATGATTACAAGCCCATTGGTAGAAAGAAAGTGAAAGTTGCTCAGTCATGTCCAACTCTTTGCAATACCATGGGCTATACAGTCCATGGAATTCTCCAGGCCAGAATACTGGAGTGAGTACCCTTTCCCTTCTCCAAGGGATCTTCCCAAACCAGGGATCAAACCCACGTCTCCCGCATTGCCAGCAAATTCCTTACCAGCTGAGTCACAAGGGAAGCCCGAGAATACTGCCCATTAGTAATCTGAGAGAAATTCAAACTAAAAACAAGATTTTACTTTATACTTAACAGCAGCTTGAAAGTTGGACAATGCCAAGTGTGAGTGAAGATCTGGGGAAATAGAAACTTTCCTGTAACCATGGGTGGGTGTGTAGCCTGGTGAGGCCATTCCAGAATTGACTTGGCAGCTCTTCACCCAGTTAGATTTTGGTGTAGCTTATGACCTAGCACTGGTTATGACCTAGCTATTCCCTGGGTATACATTCCAGGGAAATTCTTACATAGGGAATATGTAAGAATTCCCTGGTTCATAGGGAATATCTGGAAGCCTCTCCTCAAATCATTGTTTGGAGAAAAAGGAGTTTTTTTAGGAGTAACCTAAATGTCCTTACACTTAGGAGTAACCTAAGTGTCCATTGTCAGGGGAACAGGTAAGTAAAATGTAGATTCACCTGATGGAGGTTAGCCAGGCAGATGTTTGCATCAATGAGCCAGATACAAGCACTTCAACAAGGTTACATCATAAAAGCCATGCTGAGGACTTCCCTGGTGGCCCAATGGTTGAGAATCTGCCTGCCAATGCACAGGACGTGGATTGGATCCCTAGTTCAGGAGATTCCACGTGCCTCAAGGCAACGAGGCCCCTGTGCCACAGCTACTGAAGCCACCAAAATGAGAGATTCCATGCAGCACAGCTAGAGAGTATCCCTAGCTCACGGCAACTAGAGAAGACTACATGCAGCAACAGAGACCCAGTGCAGCCAAGCAAGCAAATTTTTTTAAAAAAGCAATGCTGTTTGGGAAAAAACAAAAAATGAGAACCAGAATGAGGTCCATAGTCCAATTTATGTAAATCGTGCCTTTTATGTAAATTTAAAATCAATATGCAAGGAAAACAACACCACATTTTCGAAGGGAACATAAAAGTCAAAGATATGTGTTGCCCACACTAGAACTATTGTGGGGGTTGGGCCTGGAGAATGGTGATGAAGGAACACGACGGGCATTCAGATGGAAAAGTGGGCCAGAGCAGCATCTTGCAAAAACAGAGGTGAGAAAAGGGTCTATGCATCTCAGATCTATCAATGTATTGCTATGTGACCTTGGATAAGTCATTTCATTTGATATTTGTTTTTCTTATCAGGAAAACAGGAAGATATGAGCCTTCACATCACATATCATGAAGGATGTCGACAGAGGAAGTCAGCGCAGCAGAATGGAAAGTGCATGGCTTTTGGACATGCCCAGCTGATCACTGAGTGGCTTTGGGGAAGCACTTGACTCTCTCAGATTCTATTTTAAATGAACTGGTCAACACAGGCTTCACTGAGAAGGGGACATTTGAGCAATGTCTTGTAGGAGGCAATGGACTGAGCTATACAGAAATCTGGGGGGAAAGTAATTCATGCAGAGGAGAGTCAATTCCATCCATAGGTAAGGACTTAACATTCCCTTCACAGTGCCGGCCACATGGTCTGTGCTCAGCAGCTGTTGACTGTTCACTCACCCCTTTCCCTCCTCCTGCAGAAACATCAGGATCCAGGTCACCTTCTAGCTCCAGTGACTATGGCACTCTGGCTTCAGAAGCTCTTTGTAACCCTGCATTCACTGCAGGAGTGCCCTCCCTAACGGACCACAGGAGCCTCAGCCCAGGAAAGTCATCCCTATGGGGGCTTTCATAGGGAGCACAGAAGCCCCAAGGGAGAAAGGCAGGGACCTCGCCAGCTACTCTTCCCCTCATGAGATGCCGACCGCAGCACTCATCAAACCTAGGAGAGTGCCTAGGGGGGCTTGGGCCAGGGTGCAGTCACATGGGGAGAGGAGAAGAAGGAAGAGACCCATATTTATTCAGGCAGATCTGGGTTTAAACATTACTCTGCCACTGAGTAGCTCAGGTACACTTACACATCCCTGAAGCCCTCTGGGCTTCAATTTCCCCATCTAGAAAATGGACATGAAAATAAATCTATACAGTGGTTGTGAAGAATCCGTGAGATAAGACCTGTGAAAGCGGCAAGCAAGTATCTGGGACTTACAAAAAGTAGGCCCCTTCCTTTTGTGACAAGTAGTTGGGAGGCATCCACTGTCTTGTTTAGTCAGCTTGGATCCTTATTTATTTTGTTCATTTCTACGTGGACTGAATTGAATCACCTACCTTTCAAGGAGGGTGTGAAACTATAGTGAGATATTAGATTAAAAACTGGTTAGCCTAACTACTGGACCAAAATAGGTATTCCATAGGTGTTCGTTGGTTACCTGGATGGATGGGTGAATGGAGACATGTATATGTAGATGGATGGATGGACAAATGGACAGATGACTGGGTAGATGGGAAGACAGTTTACTGGTAATTATGTCAGGGGTCTTAGGAAGCATCACTATGAACAAAGCTAGTGGAGCTGATGGAATTCCAGTTGAGCTATTTCAAATCCTAAAAGATGATGCTGTGAAAGTGCCACATTCAATATGCTAGCAAATTTGGAAAACTCAGCAATGGCCACAGGACTGGAAAAGGTCAGTTTTCATTCCAGTCTCAAAGAAGGGCAATGCCAAAGAATGTTCAAACTACTGGAAAATTGCACTTATCTCACACACTAGTAATGCTCAAAATTCTCCAAGCCAGGCTTCAACAGTATATGAACCATAAAAAGGCAGAGGAACCAGAGATCAAATTGGCAACCTCTGTTGGATAATAGAAAAAGCAAGAGAATGCCAAGAAAACATCTACTTCTGCTTCATTAACTATGCTAAAGTCTTTGACTGTGTGGATCACAACAAACTCTGGAAAACTCTTCAAGAGATGGGAACAGCAGACCACCTTACTTGCCTCCTGAGAAATCTATATGCAGGTCAAGCAACAACAGTTAAATCATGCATGAAACAATAGACTAGTTCCAAATCAGGAAAGGAGTTATGTCAAGGCTGTATATTGTCACCCCACTTAATTAACTTATGTGCAGGGTACATCATGCAAAATGCTGGGCTGGATAAAACACAAGCTGGAATCAAGATTGCTGGGAAAAATATCAATAACCTCAGATATGCAGATGACACCACCCTTTTGGCAGAAAGTGAAGAGGAACTAAAGAGTCTCTTGATGAAAGTGAAAGAGGAGAGTGAAAAAATTGGCCTAAAACTCAACATTCAGAAAACTAAGATCATGGCATCTGGTCCCATCACTTCATGGCAAATAGATGGGGAAACAGTGACAGGCTTTTTTTTTGGCCTCCAAAATCACTGCAGATGGTGACTGCAGCCATGAAATTAAAAGATACCTGCTCCTTGAAAGAAAAGCTATGACCAACTTCAGTTCAGTTCAGCTGCTCAGTCATGTCCGACTCTTTGCAACCCCATGAATTGCAGCACACCAGGCCTCCCTGTCCATCACCAACTTCCGGAGTTCACTCAAACTCACGTCCATCGAGTCAGTGATGCCATCAAGCCATCTCATCCTCTGTTGTCCCCTTCTCCTCCTGCCCCCAACCCCTCCCAGCATCAGAGTCTTTTCCAGTGAGTCAACTCTTCGCATGAGGTGGCCAAAGTCCTGGAGTTTCAGATTTAGCACCATTCCTTCCAAAGAANTTGTTCTCTTTTATTATATGTCTTGCACAGTAAAACCTAGAATTTGCATCTGTTTTTGAGTGGCATTAGATCAATGAATATCCAGCTGCTGATAGTACTCAAGCTGAGTTGCATGATCATTTGTCAAGAAGACTGAGAAGGAATTTTGCAGTGGATGAGAGTGTGAACTATATTTGATGACAGGGGTTCCTTCTAATTTCAAGATTCTACAAGCATACAGAACTACTCATAAACAAATAAAAACGAACATATACCAAAATAGAAATATTTCAACAAGATATTAGCTTTTTCGGATTATATTGTTGAACACTGATTCAGAAAAGCATCTAAGGGAAGGGCACAGCATATCTGCTAGATAACAGGATATCAAAATTGACAGACATATTTACAACAAATCAATTGGCAAACACTCTTGGACTTACGATTATGACACTAACTTTTTCAATGTTTTCTATCATTGTAAATACATTTTTATTGCAATAAAATTTTAAACTTCTTTGATTCTTCAGTTTCAGTTCAGTTCAGTTCAGTCACTCAGTCGTGTCTAACTCTTTGCGACCCCATGAACTGCAGCACGCCAGGCCTCCCTGTCCATCACCAACTCCCGGAGTTCACTCAGACTCACGTCCATTAAGTCGGTGATGTCNAAGGAGATCAGCCCTGGGATTTCTTTGGAAGGAATGATGCTAAAGCTGAAACTCCAGTACTTTGGCCACCTCATCCAAAGAGTTGACTCATTAGAAAAAACTCTGATGCTGGGAAGCATTGCGGGCAGGAGGAGAAGGGGAAGACAGAGAATGAGATAGCTGGATGGCATCACGGACTCGATGAATGTGAGTCTGAGTGAACTCTGGGAGATGGTGATGGACAGGGAGGCCTGGCGTGCTGCGGTTCATGGGGTTGCGAAGCGTCGGACACAACTGAGCGACTGAACTGAACTGAACTGAACAGAACAAGAGAAATCTAGAAGTTTTGAAAAATTGTACCTGCCAGCATGAGGTTGACAGCTTTCCAACAGCTAAAGAATGTTCTGATGAGTTTTGTAGTTACATTAGTAAATGCAATTTTTATACCTTATAACTGTTTTTCTTGTTTCATTGCTAAGTTGAGTCTGACTCTTGGCAACCCCATGGACTGCAATACTCCAGGCTTCCCTGTCCTTCAAAAACCTCATAATAAAAGGTCAACACTTGGAATACCTATATATCTCAGTGAACCAATGTTTTCCCCAAGTGGAAAATATGATGTTTCCAAGTTACACAGAGGTAAAAGATTCAAAGGGCAAGATAGACCAACATATTGCAGTGCTAACAGATGACAAGGGACTTCCCTGGTGGTTCACTTGTTAAGAATCCACCCGCTGATGCAGGAGACACAGGTTTGGCTCCTGGTTTGGGAAGATCTGTGGAGCAACTAAACCCTGTGCCACAACTTCAGAGCAGCGCCTAGAGCCAGTGCTGTGCAGCTAGAGAGAAGCCACTGCAAGGAGACGCTCACGCACTGCAACTAGAGAAAGCCCACTCACAGCAACAAAGATCCAGTGTGGTTAAAAGTTAATAAATAACTAAATAATGTTTTAAGACCAAATATCATCAATTAGTCTGAAAAAATCCATTAAAATATTTCTCCCTTTACAAATTAACAGCTGTGGGAAGGCAGATTTTCTTCATATGCTTCAACTCAAACAGTATTATCACAATAGACTGAATGAGGAAGTGAGAACCCAGCTGTCTTCCACTGAACCCAACATTAAAGAGATTGGAAAAGAAAAATAGGAATTAATGCTACTCTTCTCCCCAAGTTGTTTACGTTTTGAACACTTTAGTTACTTTCTACTCAAATCATGATTTAGGTTAACATGAACTGAGTTTATTATTGGTTTCATATTTAAAAACAAAATGTTTTAGAATGTCATTTTTGCTTCTGAATAGAATAAACGTTGGGAGATATAACCCATGTAAACAAAAGTTCCCTGGAGCCCTCAATAATTTTGAAGAATATAAAGAGATCCTGAAACTAGAAAATTTGTAAATCGATGCTCCATCATGTCATCTCCTCCTCCTTCCCCTCATTTCTGGTGAGCCTGAGATGCCTCTTCATCTGGGACTGCCCTTGTTTCTTTTTCTTGTTGGAAAAAACCCTCATGCCTTAGGGGACCCTGTTCCTGGGGTCCGAGAGGCAGGGAGGCAGCCCACAGCTGGACTGGGCGGCGTGTGGTGCTCGCTGTGGGTCTTTAAGAAAGCCACATCCCTAACCACCTCCCCCAACCCCTCTCCCCAACCAAGTCCCTTCCTCGTCTTGGGTTTAGGCTCCAGTCCAGCAGGGTAGTAAAACTCTAGAACAATCTTTCTCCAGGCAAGGGACTCTACCCAGGACACTCTCCTGGGCCCTGACCCCTGTACCACGCCTGTCCAGGCCTGTTGAGGAAGTCTTCCCTCCCAGATCAAGGTTAAAGTTTGTGAGATGTTCACCTGGGTACAAAATTTAAGGGAGCACCAAAACCCTCAGTAATCCAGATAAATAACATTTTAACGCAATTTTAAAGAATCCAAATCGATATTACTGACTCCTCCTTTTGCCTCAGACTCTAGTATGGCCCTGCCTGGCACTATTATGCAGACTTCATTGAAAATTTTGGTATTTTGTTCATCATGGATTTAGGGGAGGATGGGGTTTTGGGGGCATTAACCAATTATTTAAAAAATACTCTCACCATGTGAGTGGGGCATACCACCTCACAGTTCACCCATTCGATCACTCACTCACACCTTCATGGGACAAGCTCACAGCTGGGCAGAGTCCTGTGGCCTCTGAAAACAGACCTGTCTCTGTACTTCAGGGACTAACAGGACATTTTCAAGAGAGAAATGCAGAAATAGATAAGTGATAACTGAAGGACAGGGAAGCCTGGCGCTCTGCAGTCTGTGGGGTCACAAGGAGTCAGACACAACTTAGTGACCGAACAAGTGTTATGGTGGGGGTTCTAGATGTCAGGGTCATTCCGAGTGGTGCCCATGGCCCAGACTCGAGGTCCAGAACAACTCCTGCTTAGGCTGAAGGAAGAGAAGGAGTTAGCCTGATGCAGCTGGGAGAGAGGAAGAGACCGGGAAGAAAGTACAGAATGTGCCTTCTTCTCGGGGAACTTGAGATGATCGGTTTGGCTAAACCTGGAGAGGGGAAAGGCTACCCACTCCAGTATTCTGGTCTGGAGAATTCCATGGACTGTATAGTCCATGAGGTCGCAAAGAGTCGGACACGACTGAGCGACTTTCACTTTCAGTTTTCACTAAGGGGATGGGGTGGTGGTGAGGAGAGACAGGACCTACAAAGTAAGCATCATCAGTCTACTGAAGTAGGGTCTTGAATTTTAGGCTAAAGGAGTTTGTGCTTGATTCTGCAGAAAACGGGGAGTCATTGATGTACATAGCACGTTGTGTCTATGGAAGATGACAGAGCATTGTGTTGTTCAGTCATTAAGTCTTGTCTGACTCTGTGCAACCCCATGGACTGCAGCACACCAGGCTCCCCTGTCCTTCACTAACTTCTGCGGTTTGCTCAAATTCACTTCCATTGAGTCAGGGATGTTATCCAACCATCTCATCCTCTGTTGTCTCATTCTCCTCCTGCCCTCCTCAATCTTTCCTAGAATCGGGGTCTTTTCCAATGAGTCAGCTCTTCATATCAGATGGTCAAAGTACTGGAGCTTCGGCTTCAGCATCAGTTCTTCTAATGAATATTCGAGTTTGATTTCCTTTAGGATTGACTGATTTGATTTCCTGGCTGTCCAAGAGCCTCTCAAGAGTCTTCTCCAGCACCACAGTTTGAAAGCCCCCGTTCTTCGGTGCTCAGTATTCTTCATGGTCCAACTCTCACATCCATTTGACTATTATGTACAGAACAAACTGGAGGGGTTTCAGGTCAGAGGCAGAGAGATGGCGAAAAAGATCACTGCAATTGTCCGGAGAGCTGGAGGAGGCTTGGACCATGGCAGATCATAGGGAAATGGATGGCTGTGAGAGTGATTTGGATGTAGAATGGACAGAACTTAGTGATGCAAGGGACGGTGGTTGAGAGAAAGGGAGGAGACACGAATGGTCAGCTTTCTGACCCAGATGATTAGAGCTGGATAGTGTCTGTCTTCACAGAGATGACACTGAAGAGGAAGAGTGTGGGGGTAGGGAGGAGGAATTCCATGGGGGACATGTCACAGGTAGAGTGCCTAAGAAACCTCCAGGAGGATCCTGAAGAGCCCAACGTTAAAAGAGAAGTCAGAGGAGGGAAAACCGAGGAAGGAAGAAGGGACAGGATGGTCAAGAGATAGGAGAAGGACCAGGGGAGGACCACACTGAAGCCCTCACACGAAGAAAGTTTCGAGAGTGTGGGAAAAGTGGCCAATGATGTGAAAAGCCACAGCAAGAGCCAGTACAGTGCCGACAAAAAGGCAAACATTGCACAGGGCCACTTGGAAATCTATCCTGCATGACCAGAGGGAGAGCAGTTTCCTCAGCACGAGCTGAGGAGTGAATGAGAGGCAAGGAAGTGGAGTATCAAATTCTCAGCTCGAGAATCTGAGCTGAGCAAATAAATGCTGTGTGTGGGTCTTGTGTGTATCCTGATTTAAACAAACTATGAAAAAATATTTGCTAGACAACTAGGAGAACTCCAATACAAAGTATTAGATGGAATTAAGAAATTGATGCTGGGAATTCCCTTAACAGTCCAGTGGTTAGGATTCCACACTGGTCAGGGAACTAAGCTCCCTCAAATTGCACAGCACAGCCAAAAAATAAAAGAAATTGATGTTAATTTTGTGAGGTTGTAATTTTGATATATTGGTTATATGTTTTTAATTTAGTTTTTTTTTGCCACACTGCCCAGCATCTGGGATCTGAGGTCACCAACCATGGATTGAACTCACACCCACAATGGTGGAAGTTCATAGTCCTAACATCTGGACCACCAGGGATGTCTCTAGTTTTAGATTTTAATTCCTGACCTATTATATACACAAACTAAAGTATTTATGTGAAGAGCCAACCCATTGGAAAAGACACTGATGCTGGGGAAGATTGAGAACAGGAGGAATGGGGGGTGGCAGAAGGTGAGATGCTTGGCTGGCATCACTGACTCAGTGGACATGAGTTTGAACAAACTCTGGGAGACAGTGAAGGACAGGGAAGCCTGGGGTGCTGCAGTCCATGGGGTCGCAAACAGTCCGACACCGCTTAGCAACTGAAAAACAAAAAGAATTTACAGGTAGGATTATACGATATCTCAGTTTTGCTTAAAAATATTCCAGGAGAAACACACCTGTGGGCTAATCTCTTGTGAGAAGCATCTTCCCAGGAACCCAACCTGTGACAGTGTGTACTTGATCCTCCCTAGTCCACACGGCCCCACAGGAGGCCGTGCAGAAGTATGCCTCTTTCCTCCAGACACAGGGCCAGAATCAGTGTGGAAGTCTCGGGTGGACACCCTGCCTTTGCTCGGAGCCTCCTCCTTGGTGCCTCCAGGTCCCACCACCCAGACTCTTGCTACTTCGGCTGCTTTCCATCTAGTTCCAGGTCCCCAGGTGACGCCCACTCCTTTGGCCCTCATCCCGAATATGGTGCGCAGAAGTCCCTTCACATCAACAGAACCCTTGAAATCACCCAAAATGTAACCGGTCAAGTCTCCTCGGGGTCTGGGACTCATCCATCCACACCTTCATTCCTGCTTCCCTCCCTCTCTCTTCTTGGTTGACTACTGGTCATCCTTTAAGGCCTCCATTCCTCCAGGGAGTTTTCCCTAGACCTCCCTGACCCTTTCATACCCTTCCCTCTCCCCCCAGGCCTGGTTAATGCCCATCCCCTGGGCTCCCAAAACTCACTGAAATGGCCTGTGTGTGTCCTTCCAGCACTAGGCCATAGCTCCCAGAGGATCAATACCATGTCCATTCATTCCCCTGACACCCAACTTGGTGCCCAGCATTGTGCTGGGACACTGTGAGAATAAAACAGGCAAGATTCTTGCTCTTGAGGCTGTCTCTTATACACATCTGGACACACACAGGCCATTTCAGTGAGTTTTGGGAGCCCAGGGGATGGGCATTAACCAGGCCTGGGGGGAGAGGGANGTGCTGGGACACTGTGAGAATAAAACAGGCAAGATTCTTGCTCTTGAGGAGCTATACTCTAGACGTGGAAAACAGACAAAAAGAAGTAGAAAGATAAAATAAAAGGTAATTTCAACTTGTGATATATTCAACAAAAGAAATAAAAAGCATGATCTGATGATTATTGGATGGTGGCTGCTCACAATAGAATAACCAGGGAGGGCTTCTCAGAGGAGGTGACATATAAATGAAACCAAAGGCAGATCTACTGTGAAGCCAGTGAAGCATAAACTTCAAGATCCTTTCCTAGGCCTTAAAGTTGTTCTTAATTGTATATGAAGGCTTTGCTCTTAATTGTATATTCATAATTTCATATCTTTCATTTAAAGAAGGCCCCCCAAATTGTGTAAAATTTAGAGTCCTACAAAACCTGTATCTTCTCATGGCTAAAATCTAAGAAATGAGAAGAAACAAGTCAGGAGAAAATGTAGATGAAGAAATATATTCCAGGCATAGGGTATCATGTGCAGAGCGCCTGCAATGGGAATAAATTCATCATACTCTAAGCCAAAAATAAAGATGTCAGTTTCAAAGAATTGAAAGGTCAGTGTCTCCAGAGAAATGAGAAGAGTAGGATAGAATGGGAAAGACTAGAAATCTCTTCAAGAAAATTGGAAATGTCAAGGGAACATTTCATGCAAAGATGGGCACAATAAAGGACAGAAACAGTAAGGACCTAACAGAAGCAGTAGAAATTAAGAAGTGGCAAGAATACACAGAAGAATTGTACAAAAAAGGTCTTGATAACCATGTTGGCGTGGTCACTCACCTAAAACCAGACATTCTGGAGTGTGAAGTGAAGTGGGCCTTAGGAAGCATTACTACAAATCTAGTGGAGGTGATGAAATTCCAGTTGAGCTATTTCAAATCCTAAAAGATGATGCTGTGAAAGTGCTGCACTCAATATGCCAGCAAATTTGGAAAACTCAGCAACAGCCACAGGACTGGAAAAGATCCATTTTCATTCCAATCCCAAAGAAGGGCAATGCCAAAGAATGTTCAGACTACCACTAAAATTGTGCTCATTTCACATGCTAGCAAGGTAATGTTCAAAATCCATCAAGTTAGGCTTCAATGGTACATAAACCAAGAACTTCCAGATGTATNTTTTCATTCCAATCCCAAAGAAGGGCAATGCCAAAGAATGTTCAGACTACCACTAAAATTGTGCTCATTTCACATGCTAGCAAGGTAATGTTCAAAATCCATCAAGTTAGGCTTCAATGGTACATAAACCAAGAACTTCCAGATGTATAAACTGGGTTTAGAAAAGGCAAAGGAACTAGAGACCAAAGTGCCAACATTTGCTGGATCATAGAGAAAGCAAGGGAATTCCAGAAAAATATCTATTTTGCTTCATTGATTATGTGAAAACCTTTGACTGTGTGGATCACAACAAACTGTGGAAAATTCTTCATGAGATGGAAATACAAGACCACCTTATCTGTCACCTGAAAAACCTGTATTCAGGTCAAGAAGCAACAATTAGAATCAGACATGGACTAAAAGACTAGTTAAAAATTGGGAAAGGAGTACATCAAGGTTGAATATTGTCACCTTGCTTATTAACTTATATGCAGAGTACATCATGTGAAATGCCAGTCTGGATGAAGCACAAGCTGGAGTCAAGGTTGCCAGGAGAAATATCAATAACCTCAGATACNGGGTTCCTTCACACCCTTGCAGCAACTCAAGAATATCCTGACATACAGGTCTCCACGAGAGAGGAACCCCGAGGTTCCCGACACAACTCAAGAGGACCCCCATGGTCCACTTGCTCAGCTCGAGTTCAGGCTTCCTTTCCCAGCTTCGACGGGGAAGGATTCCCGACGGTCCAGTCGCATGTTAAGAGGAGACGCTTGCCACAGGAGTTTCCAGAGGAACTCTGGGAGTGGCGCCACCTGTTCCACGATACCCCCAGATGTCTCTGTCCATTCCAGAGAAACCTGGTGGCCCTGCACCATCTCGACTGTCACCCCGAGGATTGGCTCCCACCATGGTGGAAAGTGTTTCATCCCTGTGAGAAAGCCTCGAGGGGAAGCCTGAGACCCTGTGTCACCTCGACGGGAAGCCTGACCCTTTGGCTACAGCTCGGGAGGAAAGCAGACGTGCTCGTCTCCACTGGAGAGGAGACCTGACTCCACTGGGGAAGCTCCAGAGAAACCCCACGGTCCAAGTAAGCAGTGGAGGGAATCCTCAGGCTCTTGACGAGGACTTTCAAGCAGGCCACCACTGCCAAGGAATCACCAGAGGCCCCTGGCAACTCGCATGAAGCCTGGCCTTTCCAAAGGGCACAGGGCTAGTCCCTAGGGTCCCCGTCGTAAGCCGAGAGGAACCTGATGGAACTCGAGAAAAACCAGGAGGATCTCCCCTCCAGGCGAGATGAGGCCCTTGTCCTCTGCAGCATCTCGCGGGAAGTCACCCCATCCCTCGTGAACCTCGACGGGTTCCTTTACACCCTTGCAGTGACTCAAGAATATCCCGACATGCAGGTCTCCACGCGCGAGGAACACCGAGGGTCGCGCCACAACTCAACAGGAGACCTGTATACCCCTGCTCTGCTTGAGACCAGGGTTCCTTTCCCTGATTCGTCTGGGAAATATTCCCGCGTGTACCATCGCATCTCAAGAGGAGGCACTCTCCACATGTGTCGAGAGGAACTCTGGGGATGAGCCACCTGTTCCACGAGACCCCCAGAGGTCTCTGTCCACTCCATCAGACCTGGCGGCCCTGAGCCGCCTCTACAGTCACCCCGAAGATTGGCTCACACCACGGTGGCACGTGTTTCAACCCTGTGGGAAAGCCTTGAGGGGAAGCCCCAGAGCCCTGTGTCACCTCGACGGGAAGCCTGACCCTGCAGCTACAGCTGGGGAGGTAAGCGGAGGTGCACATCTCCCCTCNAGCCGCCTCTACAGTCACCCCGAAGATTGGCTCACACCACGGTGGCACGTGTTTCAACCCTGTGGGAAAGCCTTGAGGGGAAGCCCCAGAGCCCTGTGTCACCTCGACGGGAAGCCTGACCCTGCAGCTACAGCTGGGGAGGTAAGCGGAGGTGCACATCTCCCCTCGATATGAGACCTGACTCCCCTGGGGAGACTCCAGAAGAACCCCAAGGTCCACGTCTGCAGTGGAGAGGAATCCTCAGGTGCCAGTCGAGGACTTAGGAGCCGGAACCGACTGCCAATGAATCCCAAGAGGCTGCTGGCAACTCGCATGGAGCCTGGCCTTTCCGGAGGGCACAGGAGCAGGTCCCTGGGGTCCCCGTTGTAAGTCGAGTGGAACCTACTACAACTCCAAAAAAACCAGAGGATCTCCCCTCCAGGTGAGATGAGGCCCTTGTCCACTGCAGCATCTCACGGGAAGTCACCCCATCCCTCGTGAACCTCGACAGGTTCTTTCACATGGGTGAAGCAAATCAAGAATTTCCCGACATACAGGTCTCCACACGGGAGGAACACCGAGGGTCTCGCAACAACTCAACGAGAGCCCTGTGTCCCCCTGCTCCGCTCGAGATCAGTGTTCCTTTCCCTGCTTTGTCGGGGAAGGATTCCCGCGTGTACCGTCATATCTCAAGAGGAGGCGCTCTCCACATGAGTGTCCAGAGGAACACTGGGGGTTGAGCCACCTGTTCCACAAGACCCCCCATTGTCTGTGTCCACTCCATCGGAACCTGGTGATCCTGAGCCGCTTCGACAGTCACCCCGAAGATTGGCTCACACCACGGTGGCACGCGTTTCAACCCTGTGGGAAAGACTCAAGGGGAAGCCCAAGACTCCTGTGTCACCATGACGGGAAGCCTGACCCTTTGGCTAGAGCCCAGGAGGAAATCGGAGGTGCACGTCTCCACTTGAGACGAGACCTGACTCCCCTGGGGATCCTCCAGAGGAACCCAACGGTCCGCGTCTGCAGTGGAGAGGAATTCTCAGGTGCCAGACAAGGACTAAGGAGCCAGAAGCAACTGTCAAGAAATCCCCAGAGGCTCCTGGCAACTCGCGTGGAGCCTGGCCTTACTAGAGGGCACAGGACCAGGTCCCTGGGTTCCCCGTCGTAAGTCGAGAGGAACCTGCCGCAACTCGAGAAAAACCACGAGAATCTCGCCTCCAGGCGAGATGAAGCCCTTTTCTTCTGCAGAACATCATGGGAAGTCACCCCATCACTCATGAACCTAGACGGGTTCCTTCACAACCTTGCAGCGACTCAAGAATATCCTTTCATACAGGTCTCCACGCGAGAGGAATGCCGAAGTTCCAACCACAACTCAAGAGGACCCCCGTGTCCCCCTGCTCAGCTCGAGATCAGGCTTCCTTTCCCGGCTTTTTCGGGGAAGGATTCCCGCGTGTACCGTCACATCTCAAGAGGAGGCGCTTGCCACAGGAGTTTCCAGAGTAACTTCAGCATGGCGCCACATGTTCCACGATACCCCCAGATGTCTCTGTCCATTCCAGCTGAACTTGGTGGCCCTGCACCCCCCTCGACTGTTACCCCGAGGATTGGCTCCCACCAGGGTGCCACGTGTTTCAACCCTGTGGGAAAGCCTGGAGGGGAAGCCCCAGACCCCTGTGTCACCTCGATGAGAAGAATGACCATGAGGTTATAGCTCAGGAGGAAAGTGGATGTGCACGTCTCCACTGGAGACAAGACCTGACTCCCCTGGGGAGCCTCCCGAGAAACCCTACCGGTCCAAGTAAGCAGTGGAGGGAATCCTCAGGCTCCAGACGAGGACTTTGGAGCAGGCCACCACTGTCAAGGAATCCCCAGAGGCCACTGGAAATTCGGGTGGAGCCTGGCCTTTCCGGAGGGCACAGGAACAAGTCACAGGGGTCCCCGTCGTAAGTCGAGAAAAAAACAAGAGGATCTCCCCTCCAGGCGAGATGAGGCCCTTTTCCTCTGCAGCACCTCGCGGGAAGTAACCCCATCCCTCATTAACATCGATGGGTTCCTTCACACCCTTGCAGCGACTCAAGAATATCCCAACATACAGGTCTCGACGTGAGGAACACCGATGGTCCCGCCACAACTCAAGAGGACCCCTGTGTGCTCCTGCTTAGCCAGAGATCAGACTTCCTTTCCCGGCTTCATTGGGGAAAGATTCCCGATGGTTCCGGCGCATGTCAGGTGGTGGCGCTTGCCACAGGGATTTCCAGAGGAACTCCGGGAGTGGCGCCACCTGATCCACATAACCCCCAGAGGTCTCTGCCATTCCAGAGGAAACCTGGTGGCCCTGCCCCGCCTCGACTCTCACCCCGAAGACTGGCTCCCACCATGGTGACACGTGTTTCAACCCGGTGGGAAAGCCTCGAGTGGAAGCCCAAGACCCCTGTGTCACCTCGACGGGAAGCCTGACCCTGTGGCTACAGCTCGAGACAAAAGCAGAGGTGCAGGTTTCCACTGGAGACAAGACCTGACTCCCCTGGGCTCCCCTGGGGAGCCTCCAGAAGAACCCCACGGTCCATGCCAGCAGTGGAGAGGAATCCTCAGGTGCCAGACCAGGGCGTAGGAGCCAGAATCGACTGCCAAGGAATCCTCATAAGCCCCTGGCAACTCGAGTGGAGCCTGGTGTTTCCAGAGGGCACAGGAGCTGATCCCTGGGGACCCCGTCATAACTCGAGAGGAAACTACCACAGCTCGAGAAAAACCAGGAGGATCTCCCCTCCAGGCGAGATGAGGCCCTTGTCCTCTGTGGCATCTCATGTGATGACACCCCATCCCTCACGAACCTCGATGGGTTCCTTCACAAGCTTGCAGTGACTCAAGAATACCCGACATACAAGTCTCCACTCAAGAGTAACATCGAGGGTTCCCCTACAACTCAAGAGGAACCCCGGGTCCCCCTGCTTTTTGTGCAATCAGGCTTTCTTTCCCTGTTTCGTCGGGGATGGATTCCCGACCGTCCCATCACATCTCAAGAGGAGGTGCTCTCCCCAGGAGTGTCCAGAGGAACTCCAGGGGTCGTGCCACCTGTTCCCCGAGACCACCAGATGTCTCTGTCCACTCCATCGGAACCTGGTGGCCCTGAGAGACCTGGACTGTCACACTGAGGATTGGCTCCATCCATGTTGGGACGTATTTAAACCCTGTGGGAAAGCCTCGAAGGGAAGCCCCAGAACCCTGTGTTACCTCTACGGGAAGACTGACCCTGCAGCTAGAGCACGGGTGGAAAGTGGACATGCACATCTCCACAGAAGACGAGACCTGACTACCCTGGGGAGCCTCCAGAGAAAGCCCCCGGTCCAAGTAAGCAGTGGAGGGAAACCTCAGGCTCCAGACGAGGACTTAGTAGACGGCACCAACTGCCAAGGAATCCCCAGAAGCCCCTGGCAACTCGCATGGAACCTGGCCTTTTTGGAGGGCACAGGAGTGGGTCCCTGGGGTCCCTGTCGTAACTCGAGAGGAACCTGCCATAACTCGAGAAAAACCAGGAGGATCTCTCCTCCAGGCGAGATTAGGCCCTTGTCCTCTGTGGCAACTCATGGGAAGCACCCCATCCCTCATGAACCTCAATGGGTTCCTTCTCACCCTAGCAGTGACTCAAGAATAGTCCAACAGACTCGTCTCCACTCGAGAAGAACACCGAGGGTCCCCTCACAACTCAAGAGGAACTCCGTTTCCCCCTGCTCCACCCGAAATCAGGCTTCATTTCCCTGCTTCGTCGGGGATGCATTCCCGAACATCCAATCCCATCTCAAGAGAAGGTGCTCTCCACAGGAGTGTCCAGAGGAAAACCGAGGGTCACGCCACCTGTTCCCCTAGAATCCCAGATGTCTCTGTCCACTCGATTGAAACCTGGTGGCCCTGCACCGCCTGGAGTGTCACCCCGAGGATTGGCTCCCACCACTGTGTACCGTGTTTGAACCCTGTGGGAAAGCCTCGAGGGGAAGCCCCAGAACCCTGTGTGAATTCGATGGGAAGCCTGAACCTACAGCTTGGGAGGAAAGCAGAGGTGCACCTCCCCACTGGAGAAGACACCTGACTCCATTGGGGAGCCTCCAGAGAAACCCCACACTCCAAGTAAGAAGTGGAGGGAATCCTCAGGCTCCAGACGAGGACGTGGGGTAGGCCACAACTGCCAAAAAATCCCCAGCCGCCCCTGGCAACTCGATTGGAGGCTGGGCTTTCCAGAGGCCTCAGGGGCGGGTCTCTGGGGTCCACGTCATACCTGGAGACAATACTGCCGCAACTCGAGAAAAACCAGGAGGATCTCCCACTCCGGGCGAGATGAGGCCCTTGTCCTATGTGGCATCTTGCGGGAAGTAACCCCAGCCCTCGTGAACCTCAACAGGTCCCTTCACACGCTGGCAGTGACTCAAGAATGTCCCGACATACAGGTTTCCACGTGAGAGGA
Organism: Neotragus pygmaeus; assembly: GCA_006410875.1. Lineage (NCBI taxonomy): Eukaryota > Metazoa > Chordata > Mammalia > Artiodactyla > Bovidae > Neotragus > Neotragus pygmaeus. The sequence continues at coordinate 784,791 of SJYV01001757.1, forward strand.
ACACCGAGGGTCCTGCCAGAACACAAGAGGAGCCCAATGTCCCCCTGATACGTTCGAGACCAGAGTCCCTTTCACTGATTCATAAAGGAAGGATTTCCGCCAGTCCTGTCACATGCCAAGAGGAGGCGCTTTCCACAGGAGTGTCCAGAGGAACTCTGGAGGTCATGCCACCTGTTCCATGAGACCCCCAGATGTCTCTGTCCACTCCATCGGAACCTGGTGGCCCTAAGCCGCCTTGACAGTCACCCGGAAGATTGGCTCACACCACCGTGGCACGTGTTTCAACCCTGTGCGAATGCCTCGAGGGGAATACCCAGAACCCTGTGTCACCTCGATGGGAAGCCTGACCCTGCAGCTACAGCTCGGGAAGAAAGCGGAGGTGGACTTCTCCACTCAAGATGAGACCTGACTCTGCTGGGAAGCCTCTACAGGAACCCCACGGTCCACGTCTGCAGTGGAGAGGAATCCTCAGGTGCCAGACGAGGAATTAGGAACTGGAACCGACTGCCAAGGAATATCCAAAGGCCCCTGGCAACTAGTGTGGAACCTGGCCTTTCTGGAGGGCCCAGGAGCTGGTCCCTGAGGTCCCTGTGGTAAGTCGAGAGGAACCTGCCACAACTCGAGAAAAACCAGGAGGATCTCCCCTCCAGGCGAGATGAGANACTCTGAACCACTCAACTTAACAGGCGGGCAGGGCCACCCTGATGGATCAAGTCCAGGCAGCAAGCTCAGGCCCAACGTTTAGCTGAAGCTGGGCCAAGAGGGTATAAATATTCATGAAGACAAGAAGAATTCTACCATCTGTATCTTCCACACTCTGCCCTGCAGACTATTCAGTCCCAACTCCCACTGGTACCAGTCTCATCTGTCTGCCAACAATCTGGCCCCTAGGGGACCTGGAGAAAGGGCTCCTGTCCTCAGCTGGACTGTCAGAGGGGAGGGACCACTGAGATCTGGGCAACAGCAAGTGTGTGCTGGGTACTTTCCCAGTGCAGACTATGGGTTGGAAAGTTGTGTTTACCAGTCAGACTGGCCCCTAATATTGTGGGGCCATTTGGGGTCCAGAGTACAAGCGTCTAAATATTTATAAGCTAAAAATCAGTCATATCTAAGTTCATCCACATTCCATGCCTCAGCAACTCCTCACCGCCCCACAAGCCCGGGAGTGTGGGAGGAACCCAAGCTCTGAGGGGGCACTCTTGCCTGGATTCAAGGACACCATGCTCTGTGAGGGATGATGTAACTGGAGGTGGTGGGGAGCCGCCCACCTAAGCTGAGGGCCTTGAGCATCGTTTATTAATTAAATGAATAGACACCTCTTACCCATGATCATATTTCCTTCTCAAATCAGCCTCACAAAGTGAGTTTTACAAAAATGCCCATTTTTCCAGGAAACGAAGTGAAGTCAGAGAATGAAACAGACTTGTCCACAGTCACACAGCTTGGAAATGGCCGATGAGATTTTGAACTCCAAGGCCCAGCCTGTCTCTCCCAGGCCAAGCGGTGGCCCCTGCTGGAAGCAAACCACTCCGTGGCCAACTCCTCCACTCACAGACCTGTCCTATGGCCCGAGAGCAGGTGCTTCAGAGGCTGCAAGGATCCAGGAAGAGATGCCTTTGCTCTGGGGCCCTGCTTTTCCCTCTGCTCCCCAAAGTGGGGAATTGAATGGGGCCATGGAAAGGAGAGTCCGCTCTGCGTCCGTCTCACTCCTGCCAGGCAGCGGTGAAACTGTAAGCAAATCCTGGTTCAAACACTAAACTCACTCCATGACTCTGGGTCTCTGTCTCCCTGTTGGTAGAATGAAGATTTTAAAAGGGGCCTAAGACTCTGTATCAGTCTAGAGGGGTGGGATGGGAAGGGAGATGGGAGGCAGGTTCAAAAGGGAGGGGATATATGTATACCTATGGCAGATTCATGTTAAGGTTTGACAGGAAACAGCAAAATTGTGTAAAGCAATTATCCTTCAATAAAAAAATAAATTAAAAATAAGAAGAAGATAAAACTGGCCTAAGAGAGAAGGAAATTAAGAAAACAATCCCAGGGGATTTCCCTTGTATTCCAGTGGTAAAGAATTTGCTTGCCAGTCTAGGGGACTCAGATTTCCATCCCCAGTCCGTGAAGATTCCACATGCCTTGAAGCAACTAAGCCCGTGTGCCACAACTATTGAGCCAGTGCTCCAGTGCCCAGGAACCACAGCGGCTGAGCCCACGTGCCACAGTTATTGAAGCCCACGCACCCTAGAGCCTGTGCTCCGCAATAAGAGAAGCCGCCACAATGAGAGACCCACACGCTGCAACTTGAGAGTAGCCCGTGAGGCAATGAACACCCAGCACAGCCAAAAATAAATAAGGAAAAAAAGGAAGAAAAATTGAAAAAAGAAAAGAGGAAGAAAACAATCCCACTTGCAACAATATCAAAAAGAATAAAATACTTAGAAATAAACTTAACCAAGGAGGCAAAAGACTTATACACTGAAAACTATAAAACATTACTGAAAGGAATTAAAGAAGACACAAGTAAATGGGAAGACACACTATGTTTACGGGATCAGAAGACTTAATATTGTTAAAACATCCATGCTACCCAAAGTGATCTACAGATTTAATGCCCTGTTAAAGTCTCAGTGGCATTTTTTGTAGAAATAGAAAAAAAAATCCTAAAATTCATAAGAAATCTCAAAGTACCCACAACAGTCAAAACAGTCTTGAGAAAAGAGAACAAAGCTGGAGGCCTCACACTTCCTGATCTCAAAACATATTAGAAGATACAATAATCAAAACAGGGTGGTATTGGCACAAAGATAGACATACAGAACAATGGGAAAGAGTAGACCGCCCAGAAATGAATGCTCACATATATGGTCAAATGATCTTTGACAAGGGTGCCAAGACTACACAATAAGGGGAAGATAATCTCAACAAATGATATTTGGAAAACAGGATATTCACATGCAAAAGCAGGAAGGTGGACCCTTATCTCGACTCATATACAAAAGTAACTCAAAGTGGATTAAAGACCTAAACATAAAACTGCAGTGTATAAAGCTTCTAGAGGGAAAGCTTCATCACATTGGAATAGGCAATGATTACTTGGGTATGATACCAAAAGCAAGAAAAGCAAAAAGAGACATTTGGAACTGTATCAAACTTTAAAACTTCTGTATACCAAAGGAAGCAATCAACAGAGTAAAAGGTAACCGACAGAATTGTAGAAAATATTTGCAAATAATATACCGGATAAGGGGTTAATATCCAGGATATATAAAGAACTCTTACCACTCAATAATGACAACAACAACAACAATAAAAATTTTAAATGGGCAAGGGACTTGAAGAAACATTTCTCCAAAGATATAAAAGACCAAAAAGCATATGAAAAGATGGGGAGAGAGGGATTGGGAGTTTGGGATTAGCAGGTGCTAATTATTATACAGAGAATAGGACAAGGTCCTACTGGATAGTGTGGGGAAATATATTCAATATCCTGGGATATACTGAGGGAAACAAAGGACAGTGAAAAAAATATCCTATGATAAACTATAATGGAAAATACTATGGAAAAGAATATATATATATGTATAACTGAATCACTGTGTAGTAGAGCAGCAACCAACACAATATTATAAATCAACTATAACTCAATAAAATAAATTTGTTAAAAAATTGTCAAGGGGCAGGTGGGAAAAAGGCATATGAAAAGATGCTCCACATCAGGGAAGTGCAAATCAAAACTCCAATGAGATAGCACCTATTAGGATGGCCTTGATCATAAAAACGGAAAATGACAAGTGTTAGTGAGGATGTGGAGAAATTGGAACACTTGTACACACACTCTTGGTGGGAAGATAAGATGATGCAGTCACTATGGAAATTAGTATGAAGGTTCTTCAAAATATTAAAAATAGAACTACCATATGACCCAGGCATCTCATTCCTGGGTGTATTTCTTAAAAAAAAAAAAAGTGTAAACAAGATCTTGAATAAATATTTATATACCCATGTTCACAGCAACACTAGTTACAATAGCCAGGAGGTAGGAGCAACCTAAATGTACATCAACAGACAAATGGATAAACAAAACCTGGTAAAAATATTAATATACATATAATGGAATACTATGCAGCCTATAAAAGGAAAGAAATTCTGTCCTGTGCTACAACATGGATGACACTTGAGAATATTAATAAGTGAAATAAGCCAATTGCAAAAAAGACTGAATGATTCCACTTACATGAGGTTTTGAAAGTAATTAAACTAATAGAAACAGAAAGTAGAATATTGGTTGCCAGGGGCTGGAGGAAGAGAGAAACAGGGAGTTGATGTTCACTGGGCACAGAGATTCAATCATGCAAGACAAAAAAGTTCTACAGATATGTGGTACAACATATGTATACAGTTAACAATACTTAAAAATTGTTAAGAGGGTAAATCCATCATACATATTTTTATCACAAAGAATTTTAATGGGCCTCAGAAATGGCAGATTTGAAAATACATTGTATATTTTTAACCTGGAATCATATGGTTCAGCTTTTTCACTTAATAGCTGTGCAACAGTTGGTAAAAATACTTTGCCTCTCTGGACTTCATCTATAAAATGGGAACAATAACACATCTACGCTATAGAGCTTTCCATGAGCATCCAATGAGACAGAGGATAGAAAGCATTTGGGAAAGGACAGTGGTTAAGATCACAGACTCTGGCGTCAAACCTCCATTCAAACTCTGCCTCTGGTCACATCCTGGTTTCATGACCATAGTCAAGCTTATCATTTTCTGAGCCTCAGGTCCTTCCACTGTATATGGAGCTCATAATATTCCAAGCACATAGTTCCCAGCATGATACAAAAACTCAGTGAATAATGTAGCACAATTTCAGATACTCATGACCAACAGCTCTAAAAAGCTGTATTTACAGGAAGTCCAGACAATCTGCTAGTTAGATCGGATCAAATGTTTCTCAAAATAGCACCACTGTCATTGCAACTGCTCACATCAAGCTCATCCCAAGTTATTCCCAGCTTGAAGCCATTTAGATAAGACTTCCAGATATATCATTAACCCTGAAGACCTCTCTGGTGGTCCAGCGGCTAAGATTCTGCTCTCCCAATGCAGGAGGCACTGGTTTGATCCCTGGTCAGGGAAATCCCACATGTGGCAACCAAGAGTTTGCATGCCACAACTAAGACCTGGGGCAGCCAAATAAATAATAAGAAATATATTTAAAAAAAGAAAACCCTGAAAACTTCGGGGAACCAGTCATATCATTTTATGGCAACTGGGGACAGTTGGCAAAATGCTACCAGCCAATCCTTGATGCTTTTGAACTGTGATGTTGGAGAAGACTCTTGAGAGTCCCTTGGACAGCAAGGAGACCAACCAGTCCATCCTAAAGGAAATCAATCCTGAATATTCATTGGAAGGACTGATGCTGAAGCTGAAACTTCAATACTTTGGCCACCTGATACAAAGAACTAACTCATTGGAAAAGACCCTGAAGCTGGGAAAGATTGAAGGCAGAAGAAGGGGATGACAGAGAATGAGATGGTTGGATGGCATCACTGACTCAATGGACATGGGTTTGGGTGGACTCCGGGAGTTGGTGATGGACAGGGAGGCCTAGCGTGCTACAGTCCATGGGCTCACAAAGAGATGGGTACAACTGAGCGACTGAACTGAACTGAATCCTTGTCCAAGACAATTGATTTTACCTCCATGAGCCTCCGTTTACTCATCTGTAAAAAAAAAAATAAAACTAACCCTAACCCTATGTCATAAGGTTGTTGTAAGGATTGAATAGGAAATGCCTGATCCATAAGAAGAGCTCAATGAATGTTGGCTGTTAGTCATACTTCTCTACCCCAGAAGGAATATGGGAACCACCTCTGGTTCCCATATCACGTGTGGATATCGCTTTCCTTCCGGGCTGGGAACTCCCTGAGTATAGGGCCTTGGGCATTACACATACACAGAGTCACATTGTCCTTCATCCTTCACTTCCAAACCCTCTCACACCAGCCTCAGCCACTCCCAGCCCTTAGATTCCTGGAACCAGCAAAATACCATAGTTTAATCATTGCCCTTTTGTGAGTACTTAGTTTTGGCATCAGCTCTTGCCTATGAGCTGGGACCTTGGGCAGTTCAGGAGCATCCCTTTGACCTCACAATGTTGAGGTCAGTTGAGACGGAAGGCAGTTGAACCTCTAAAATCCTCAAGAAATGAGTTGCCATCCATTCTGGCCTCCTCTGATGCTTGATACTTGTGCCCTGGCCTGCCCATGCCTTTGTGCCTCTGCTCATATCCGCCAAAAAATCCCCCCTCATGGAGTGGTTCCATTACCACTTGTCCAGGAAGCAGAGGGAGTTGAGGGGCAAAGGAAGGGAGCAAGTTTCCTGATCTCTGGGGAATTCTGCACTAGGCTCCCCATGGTTTCCAGTTCAAGGAGACTAGCACCCCACTGGGCATGTTTATCGGTGAATGAACAGAGCTCCTTGTCTGGGGAGAGGTAGGGACAGGGTCTAGGGCCCCAGAGATGAGGGGTGGGAGGTGGCCTGGGTATCAAAGTTTCCCTGCTTTCTCTCTCACCTGGGGTCCAGCTGGTCCCAGGTATGTATATTACATTGATGAGACTCAGTCTCAGCTTGTCTCAACTCATCTGGCCTATGACATCCCCATGGAGTTGGGGGATGGGCCTGGCCTGGGTCTCTCCCGGCCTCCAGATACGCAGATAGTATCCGTCTGTGAGTCACCCTCCCCACTCCCTGCCTCCTGGAAGTCAGCCGGGGCAAAGAGGGCGGGGAGGTGCTTCCTCCTCTGGGCTTCCGCAGCAAGGGCACACCCCTCCGTTATACCAGGAACCACTCTGACATCTTCAGGGCCTGGCCTGTGGGAAAATGTAGGGTACAGGGCAGAGGCCCTGCAGTCACACAGACCCCGATCTGCACCTGGCTTTGTTCTTTCCCAGCTGATCTTTGACCCTCAAAGCCTCTCTTCTTTCATTTGCAAAAAAGTGGTGACAATAAAACCTTACTCACAGGGTAGCTATAAGTGCAAAATGAAGCAACTGATACACCTGGTTATTGCTCAGTAATTGGGAGCTTTTCTCCAACCCTCAGGAAATGTTTGTTGCATGAATGAACGCGCAAACAAATCAGCCATGAACCAAAGCAGCCACCTCTCTTCCGTTAGAAGCAGCAACCAAGTTTGGCTGAAGAGGAAACACGAATCACGATTAGGAATTATGATCAGGGGACCTGGGCTCTGGCCTCAACCAAGCCCCTAACCATCTTGAGTGAGTCTCTCCCTAGCTTTGAACCTTGGGATCTTCATCTGCACGCGCCTCCCCGCAAAGCTGAAACGCTGCTATGAAAAGGAAGATTGTTGGGAGTGAAAAAGACTTGGAAAACAGTCAAGAACTTAGGAAATCTAAACAGACTTTAAAAACTGTGAAGGGCGCTGCACAAATTTTTGACACTCTTCTCACATCAGCCAGCGGAGCTCAACTCCAAATCTAGTTCCTGAAGTTCCCCCTTCTATAGAAATAAACAGGTGGGGAGGGGCTACTTAATGATAGTTTTCCTCCCACAAGTTCTCCTCCCCCTACATCTTACAGACACGCACACACACAGTGGCTCTGGATTCTCTTTGGCTGAAGACACAAGGGAAGAATGGAGTGCCAACCTCTCAACTGGTTTTGTTGATGATCCTGCTTCTGGGAACTGTTGGGCTGGACAGGCCCACCCATAGCTGGCCACAGTCCAGGCACACATGGAAATATATACCCATAGCCAGTTCCCCAGTCCACCCCACAGGCACACATGCACACACAAATACATAGCAGAGGCTTCTCTCCCCTCCCACCATGCTGCCAAGGGACCCAAGAGCTGCAGATCAGACACATGGCTGCACCGGGGGCCCAGCAGATACCCTTCTGAGAACGGGCTCCACTCTGAAACCAGACACATTCTCCCCGGATCCATAAGGGGGCGTCCCCAGGTCAGAGCTCAACTGGTGCCCTCTATATCCACGGGGAGGCAGAGACCAGGACAGGAAAGAAGGGATTTCACTGGAAAAGATAAGCAGCCCTTTCTTGTCAACAAGGGCAAGTTCGCAGGCATAGGGTAGGGAGAAAGAGGGCATTCCATAAAAATCTTTCTATAAAAGGACAGAAAGAATCCCAGCCTCTCGTCACACCGGCCCCAGCCCCCATCAGTCCAGAGCAGAAACTCACTCCTGGAGGCCCGTTTCAACATTACTACCATAGACCATAGTCTATGGACTTCCCAGGGGGCGCTAGTGATAAAGAACCTGCCTGGCTGTGCAGGAGACACAAGCGACTGGGTTAAATCCCTGAAGGGGAAGATCCCCTGAAGAAGGAAGTGACAGCTCATCCCAGTATTCTTGCCTGGAGAATCCCATGGACAGAGGAGCCTGATGGGCTACAGTGCATGGGGTCGCAAAGAGTCGGACATGACTGAGCGACTTAGCCTACACACAGCAGAGACTGTGGTTTTCTTACCCAAACCTTCATTGGACAGATGGGGAAACTGAGACCCAGAGAAGAGAAAGGATTTGCCCCAAGTGACCACAGAATCAGGAGCCAAGCTGGAACCAGATGCTGGACCTCAGGCTCACTGTCCATCCTCTTCCAGTACAACACACTACTTTCTCATTCCCTATTCAGTTCATGTTCCAAGACTGTATGACTTGCTAAACTCCACGTGAAGAGTAAGGATAAAATGAGGAACAAACAAATCCTCCTCCTTGAGGCATTTACAGTAAGAATAACAGCATCGGTACCAGCAGTAATACTGGCTCGTGTCTGTGCACCAGCTTACTATTGACAAAGCACTTTCCCCCCAGCCTCTTACTGCATCCTCTCCCACCAACTCACAGGTCAGTACTTAAACCCCAATATGCAAAGGAGGAAAGGGATGCTCCTGAATTGCCCAAGGTCCCAGCTCATAGGCAAGAGCTGATGCCAAAACCCCATTGCCCACCTCAGGCTCAGTCTCATCTCTTTCGGGGCTTCCTTCCTTCACTGGGTTGTCAGTACCTAAAGGCAAGGACGTCTCTTTCGTTTGTTTCCCTGGCGCCTACACACACACACATACACACACACACACGCACGCCAAGCACCTGGAACAGCTGTGTATTCAGTCAAGGGTTAAATCAGAGCTGCTTGAATACTCTGGGGAGCAACTCTGCAGGTTCCCTCATTCTTCACAAGTAAGCAAGAGTCTGAGCAGCAGCCTCCATTCCCCACGCCCACGTCTGACCTCCTGCCAGCAAAGCGACAGGTGCTCCCAGCCTGTGCTCCGTCCCTACCACCTGCGACCTGATGCGGGAACAGGTTGTGGGCCAGGACTCTTGTGTCAGCAACCCTGTTATCTTCCTCATCATCCCCTCAGGAGAACCCAGTACCCGGTCAATTCCTAGATACCCAGCCCAGTACCTGCCCCTTTGCCTCCTGACCTTCCTGCTGGGGGGACGACGCCGGCCTCGTTTGACACTCTAGGAAACTGAGGAGCAGGGCGGTGACGTGGCCAAGGCCACACAGCCACTGAAGCAGACAGCGCCCAGCCCCCCAAGATCTAGGCAGCCCCCTCTCACCACCACCTCCCAGGGAGGTCTCTGAGGTCACTTCAGAGCTGCCTTGACCTCAGAGAACCAGAGGGGGTAGCGGATTCCCTGGGAATGTCTAATCGAGGAATTCCTTCTAAATGAGAGCCTCTGGGTCTGGGGAAGATGCCAGAACCGTCCCTTAAAAACAGAAGCACACGTTTGCTCAGGTGGAGTCTCGGGGCAGGACCTTGATCTCCTGGGGACACTATCACACACCTCCCCCGAGCCGGGCCAGGGCTGGGACCCCCTTACCTGTCCAGGGGCAGTGGCTGCCGCTGCGAGGTCTGAGCATGTCGGCAGCTGCGGGCTCTGTGCTGTCTGTAATTGCAGAAGTGAGGAAATAGCGTGCATCACTGCCAAGTCACCCCCAGGAGGAAACGCCGTGACCCCAGGGCCCCACCAGCAGAGAGGACATGCCACAGAGCCTTGAGCTGGGTCACCCAGGCCCTGGGTGCCACTCAGAGGCTTTTTGCAGAATGAGGGGCAGGGTGGGGTGTGGGCAGCGGCCACTGGGAGAGAATAAGGTGGGTGGAGAGACACGCCGCCTAGCACAAGCGTGAGCGAGAGGAGCTGTGAGTGAGAAAGGAGAATGTGAGAGTCAGGGGAGAGGGGCCTAAGAGACGGAGAGAGAGAGAGGCCCACAGAGAGACAGGCAAATGTAAACAGACAGAGACAGCATGAGAGGGATGAGGAGATTCGAGGACAAAAACCAAGGGAGTGACAGAGAAAAAGATGACAGATAGTGAGAGGGCCTGTGTGTGCATGTGTGCATGCGTGTGTGCGTGTGTGCGAGTGTGTGTGTGTGCGTGTGCGTGTGTGCGTGTGTATGCCTGAGGGACAATAAAAAAGAAAGGGAGCAAAGGAGGAAAAGGGGAGGCAGCTGGAAAATAGAGAAGATGAGAGGGGAGAACTCCTAAGAACTGCTGCGGTCAGTGCCATGGCTGGGCAGGGCCCCCCTGGTGGCCAAGGAGCGCCAGGACCAAGGAATCCAGGGCACACAGCCCTGCGGCGCTGGGCTGGCACAGGAGGAAGGGTCATACGACCCCAGGCAGGAATCTGGCAGCGAGTGAGTCCGTGGAAACAGGAGAGGGTGAGCAGGTGTGGGCAACTGAGGAAGCAAACACAAGCAAGACAGTAAGCGTGTGTTTGTGTCAGAGTCCCATGTCAGAGACTGCGTGTGAACCGAGGTGAGGGATGGGCCTGAGCTCCCTGCCTCAGTTTCCCGTCCACTTATCCACTCCTTCTTTCAACCAATAACCGTTTATTGAGCTTGCAGGCCCCGGGCGCTGCAGTGGACACAAGGAAGTGAGCCCTTCAGTCAACAGCCAACCCAACAGCCTCCTTGGGTGTGGCAGGGGGGTGGGGTGGGGGCTGTCTCTTATACACATCTCCAGTCCACCCCACAGGCACACATGCACACACAAATACATAGCAGAGGCTTCTCTCCCCTCCCACCATGCTGCCAAGGGACCCAAGAGCTGCAGATCAGACACATGGCTGCACCGGGGGCCCAGCAGATACCCTTCTGAGAACGGGCTCCACTCTGAAACCAGACACATTCTCCCCGGATCCATAAGGGGGCGTCCCCAGGTCAGAGCTCAACTGGTGCCCTCTATATCCA
>SJYV01001757.1:801927-857195 GCA_006410875.1 Neotragus pygmaeus
AAACGAAGATCATGGCATCCGGTCCCATCACTTCCTGGCAAATAGATGGACAAACAATGGAAACAGTGGCAGAGTTTATTTTCAGGTGCTCCAAAATCACTATGGATGGTGACTGCAGCCATGAAATTAAAAGACACTTGCTCCTTGGAAGAAAAGTTATGACCAACCTAGGCAGCATATTAAAAAGCAAAGACATTACTTTGCCAACAAAGGTCCATCTAGTCAAAGCTATGGTTTTTCCAGTAGTCATATATGGATGTGAGAGTTGGACTATAAAGAAAGCTGAGCACAGAAGAATTGATGCTTTTGAACTGTGGTGTTGGAGAAGCCTCTTGAGAGTCCCTTGGACAGCAAGGAGATCCAACCAGTCCATCCTAAAGGAGATCAGTCTTGAATATTCATTGGAAGGACTGATGCTGAAGCTGAAACTCCAATACTTTGGCCACCTGATGTGAAGAGATGACTCATCTGAAAAGACCCTGATGATGGGAAGGATTGAAGGCAGGAGGAGAAGGGGACAACAAAGTATAAGGTGGTTGGATGACATCACTGACTCAATGGACATGAGTTTGAGTAAACTCCAGGAGTTGGTGGTGGACAGGGAGGCCTGGCTTGCTGCAGTCCATGGTTGCAAAGAGTGGGACACGAATGAGTGACTGAACTGAACTGAACTGAAATACTTTTCACTGTTGAACTCTTATAGCAATGATACACAGCTACAGTGCTGAGACACCCTGGCAGTTTCCAGATATCCAGTGTAGAGACCACACGTCCTAACTTATTTTTTCTTTAAGTGTAACACCCAAGTTCATACTGATTTTGCTAATAAGCTAACAGTCTCAAATTAGTTCAATGTATGGTTCAAAAATTTGGTCCTGTTCACTTACTCAGGCTTATGTAACTTTAAATGAGTTGAGTCTACATATAGCAAAATGACGTGCAATTAAAAAAAACACTGTTTTAGTGCTACTTTAAACGTTTATGTTGTTAAGGAGGTTGTGGCTTTGTAAGCTGATAATTTACTGAATGGCTAATGCATATGTCAAAGTTTAGATAATTCCTTACTCTTAGGGTGTGTTGATACCTTGAATGTAGTATGCTCAGTCACTAAGTTGTGTGTAACTCTTTGACCCCATGAACTGTAGCTCACCAGACTCCTACATCCATGGGACTCTCCTGTCAAGAATACTGGGGATCCATTATACCTTAGGTGTACTTTTGCATGAATTTTTAATATTTTATAAGGGCTTTTTGTTGTTTGTTTTTTAAAGTAATTGAATATTTGTTTGAATTTTAGAGATGAGAACAACAGTGAAAAAGAGAACTGTCCTGAAGCCATTAAAAGCATAATTGTGTCTTGGGATGGACTTTTCCTATGATAGCATCTTCTTAGGACATGAAGTGCTGTATCTCATACAAGGTAAATGGAAGTAAAAATAATGTAACTGGGAATATTCTGTTAAATGAAAGAAAAGAACAATAACAGTAAAGATGCTGACATCAATGATGTATATAATGGATGTGACTAAACTAATTTCATGAAATTTGAGCATGTAAAAGAGCATTGTATTATAAAATATAAATTATTGCCCAGAATGATTACATCAGTAACTAAAAGAATAAATTAACCTTAATCACTCTGTTGTACCCTTGAAACTAACACAACATTGTAAATCAATTATACTTCAATAAAAAATTAAATAATTTTTAAAAAGAATAAGTTAGGGCTTCCCTGGTGGTCCAGTGGTTAAGAATCCACCTGCCAAAGCAAAAGACACAAATTCAATTCCTGATCTGGGAATATCCCACATGCCTGGGGGCAATTAAGCCCATGTCCCAGCTACTGAGACAGCAGCANAGGGCTTCCCTGGTGGTCCAGTGGTTAAGAATCCACCTGCCAAAGCAAAAGACACAAATTCAGTTCCTGATCTGGGAATATCCCACATGCCTGGGGGCAATTAAGCCCATGTCCCAGCTACTGAGACAGCAGCAGTAGAAAACCCAGGAGTCGCAACAAAGATCCAGTGCAGCCAAAATAGAAATTAATTAATTAATTATTATAAATAGGCATTTGACCCTAGCAGCCATTCTCACCAGGGGCTACTTTCCCTTCCAAAGACATGTGTCAATGTCTGGACACATTTTTGGTTGTCACAGGTGGCAGGAAGTGGGGGACAGGGATACTGCTGGCATCTAATGGGCAGAAGCCAGCAAGGCTGCCAACCAACCTACAAGGCAGAGAGCAGTCCCTGCAACAAAAATGTATTTGGCTCAACATGTTGACAGTGCTGAAGCTGAGAAACTCGGGCTTATGTCATCTTCATTCCAAAGAGTTTGTATATTCAAGCTGGCCTTAAAAAGCTTTTGAGGGAATTCCCTGCGGACCAGGGGACGCTGTGGACTCCTCCGTCTCACTGCTATGGTCCGGGTTCAGTTTCTGGTCAGGAACCTAAAATCCCACAAACCGTGAAGCCAAAAAATAAAAAAATATATATCTTTGGGGAATCTTGTCATCAGGAAAATAGGGGATTGCTTATTTCAAGAGTGGCCTTATGTTTGGGTTTATAAGAGATTTTAAAGTTTCCTTCATCAAACAAATATTTTCAATTAATAAATTTACCTTAAACTTTAAATGATGATAGTTGATTGCTAGATTGATCAATCCATCCAAAATCTGACCACCTTTCACCATCTGCACTTTCACGGCTCAGGTCCAACCCACCATCATGTCTCACTTGGATGGCCCCTCACTGTTCTCCCTGCTTCCACTGTCACACCTCTTGTAGTCTGTTCTCAACACAGTAATGCAGTTGAGCCTATTAAATGTCATCATCAGTCAGATCACATCATTCCTCTGCTCAAAACCCACCAGTGACTTCCACCTCACTTAGAGCAAAAGCTGACATCTTGGACTTCCCTGGTGGTCCAGTGGTTAAGAATCCACCTGCCAACACAGGGCACATGGGTTTGTTCCGTGGTCCAGGAAGATCCCACATGCCTCAGGGCAATTAAGCCCGTGTGCTGAATCTACTGAGCCTGTGTTCTAGAACCTGCATGCTCTAACAAGAGGAAGGACTGCAATGAGAAGCCTCTGCACTGCAGCTAGAGAAAGCCCACTCACAGCCACAAAGACCCGGTGCAGCCAAAAAATAAACAAATAAAAGTATCTTTTTAAAAGCCAAAGTCCTTTAAAATGCCCCCAAGGACATACAAGACCTGAACTCATCTCCAACTTCTCGCCCCCCCATCCCCAAGTCAGACCATCTTTGCTGATCTCCAGCAGTATAGCAGGCATGCGCCTATCTCAAGTTTTTTCACCTGCTATTCTCTCGGCCTAGAATTCTCCTCCCCAGATACCCAGAGTTAAGGTCTTTACTCAAATGCCACTTCCTCAATAAGGCTTCCCCAGATACTTAAATAAATTGCAGCCATTCACGGACATGCCCTAGGCCCTCTTACCTTGCTGTATTTTTCTCTACAACACTTATCACGTTTAACACATCATATATTTCCCTTGTTTACTTCGCTCATTATCTATGTCCCCAACTAAGTTGTAAGTTCCTAGAGAGCAGGGATTTGTTTGTTGATTACAACACTGTATCCTATTTCCAGGAACACTGCCTGGCACATTGCAGGTGCTCCTTAAGTTTACTGAATGAATGGATAAGTTTAAAAAGACAATGTGACTTATGCAAAGCAACATAGCTGGTAGGTGGAACAGGTATTAGAGTCCAGATATATTAAGCTCTATATACCCGCCCTAATCAGTCCTGCACGGCTCTTTTTTAAAATAGTTTTATTTATTTATTGTTTCGTTGTTGACTGTGCCAAGCCTTCAACTGCTGCTCAGGTGTTTCTCTAGCTGTGGCAAGTGGGGACTGCTCTCTAGTTGTGGTGCGTGGGGTTCTCTCTGCGGTGGCTTCTCTTGCTGTGGAGCACAGATTCCAGGCGTGCGGGCTTCAGTAGTTGCGGCATGTGGGATCTAGAGCACAGGCTCAGTAGCTGCGGCATACAGGCTTAGTTGCTCCACAGCATGTGGGATCTTCCTGGACCAGGGATCAAACCCGTGTCTCCCTCATTGGCAGGCAGATTTCTTACCACTGAGTCACCAGGGAAACCCTGCACGGCTGCTATAAAGGCTTTGGTGACTTCGTTCTGCTCTCTTAAGCTATCCTTCACTTAGAATGATGTGGACACTCTCTTTCTGGGAACAATCCTTTTCTCACCCATCAGTGGAGGATGTGTGAGGAAGAGCATCAGAGAAAAGAGCATGGGCTCTAGAATCAAAGACACTTGAGTTCAAAACCTTGACTGCCACCAAGTCTCTGAATTTGGAAAAGCCAACTTACCTCTTCAACCTTGTTTCAGAATCTGCAAACCGAGAATATCATAAGTACTTCACTCTGATGTGAAGAATAGGTGACAAAAAAAGTTATGAAGATTGAAAAAGAAGAGCAAGTCATTTTCACATGCAATATGATTTATAGAAAAATTAAAGCTATTCCATGGGCAAATTATTAGAATCAATAAAAGACCTCAGTAAGATTTTTGGATATAAAATCAATAATAAAAATCATTTATGTTCCAGAGTTTCTCTGGTGATCCAGTGGTCAGGACTTAGTGCTTTCGCTGCTGTGGCCAGAATTCAGTCCCTGGTCAGAAAACTTAGATTCTGGAGCCCATGAAGTGTGGCCAAAAAGAAAAAAAAATCAATCATGTTCCTATAAACAAGCAATAAACAGAAAGTGTCATTTTTTAAGACCCAATTTATGATACCAAGAAAACTGTCTTGGCCTAAGATATGTTGAGTCTTATTGGAGGAAATTATAAAATTTTTGAAAAATAGCTAAATGAGAACCAGATGCTTAAAAAATCAAAAAGGAAATCAAAATATACTTAGAAACAAATGACAGTGAAAACACAACTCAAAACCTATGGGATGCAATAAAGGTAGTACTAAGAGGAAAGCTGATACAAGCCTACCTCAAGAAACAAGAGAAACATCAAATAAATGACATAACTTTACACCTAAAGCAACTAGAAAAAGAAGAACAAAAAAACCCACAAAGTCAATAGAAGGAAAGAAATCATAAAAATCAGGGCAAAAATAAATAGAAAAGAAATCAAGAAGAACTAGATGAATGGGTAAATGCAAAATACTCATTCACGGAATTGTCAATATCATAAAGATATAAGTTCTTCCCAATTAAATCAACAAGTTCAGTGCCAGTTCAATCAAAATCCAAATAGATATTAATTAACTATATGCTAGGAGTACTTTCACAATCTATATATATCAAATCACTATGATGTACATCTTAAATGTCTTACAATTACATTTGTTAATCATACCTCAATAAAGCTGGGGTAAAAATAACATGTAAAGCACTCCAAAAAAAAAAAAAAACCCAATAGAATTGTGCAAGGAACTTTACAAGCTGATCCTAAAATTCCTAAAATTCCAGATGAAAAAGCAAGGAGTCAAGACTAGCCAAAAAAATGTTGATGCACACAAGAACATAGACACATGATAGAATTTCTGCTATCTAATGTTGCTGTTGTTGTTTTTCAGTTGCTAAGTCATGTCTGACTCTTTGCAACCCCATGGACTGCAGGATGCCAGGCTTCTCTGTCCATCACTATCTCTCTGAGTTTACTCAAACTGATGTCTATTGAGTCAGTGATGCCATCCAACCATCTCATCCTTTTGTTGCCATCTTCTTCTCTTGCCCTCAATTTTTCTCAGCATTACGGTCTTTTCCAATGAGTCAGTTCTTCACATCAGGTGGCTGAAGTATCGGAGCTTCAGCTTTAGCATCAGTCTTCCAATTAATATTCAGGATTGATTTCCTTTAGGATGGACTGGTTTGATCTTCTTGCAGTCCAAGGGACTCTCAAAAGTCTTCTCTACCACCAGAGTTCAAAAGCATCAATGCTTCAGCACTCAGCCTTCTTTATGGTCCACTCTCACACCCATACATGACTACTGAAAAACCATAGCTTTGACTATATGGACCTTTATCGGCATAATGATGTCTTTGCCTTTTAAAATACTGTATAGGTTGACATAGCTATTCTTCCAAGGAGCAAGCATCTTTTAACAAGTCTTAGTATAATGTTATAGTAGTAAGATAGGGTAGTATTAACAAAGGGACAAGCAGATAGACAAAAGGAATAGAATAGAGATACTGGAAAGAGAGATCACAAAAAGAGATCATAAACATGGAAATTTTATATATATGACAGAGTTGCCATTATAGATCAGTAAGAGTAGATACTTGTGCAAATCATTGGCTATCCATTAAGGGGAAAATTCAACACAATTAGATTCCTACCTCACACCATATCCAGAATTAAACTTCTATTGACATAAAGAACTATGATGATAAAAAAAACTTTGTATAGAGGAAAATATATTTATGAGCTAAGGGTCAGGGAAATTTTACAGATTCGATCATTAGTCAAGGAGTCAAGATCCCACATGCCTCACAGCCAAAAAGCCAGAGCATAAAACAGAAACAATATTGTAATAAATTCAATAAAGACTTTAAAAATTACCCACATCAAAAAATCTTTAAAAAAGAAAACATTAAGACATAGAAATTATTAATATTATAACAAATAAAAATTGGATAAATGTGATCATCTAAAGTTAAAAACTGCATACTTCAAAGGATACTATAAAAGTAGTAAAGAGATAAGTCACAGACTGGGAGAAGATATTTATATCATATGTATCAAAGAATTTTCAGGCATAATATGATATTAATTCCTAAAAACCAGTAACTTAAAGAAAAGCCCAATAGAAAAAATGGGTAAAGAAACAAGTAGGCAGTTTACAAAAGAAAAAGCCTGAAGGCTAAGAAACATAAAAATATGGTCAAAAGATATGGTCAAAATATGGTCAAAAATATGGTTTCAGAAAAAACAGGAGTTCAAGTTTAAACAAACCTATCATGTTGGANGTAAAGAAACAAGTAGGCAGTTTACAAAAGAAAAAGCCTGAAGGCTAAGAAACATAAAAATATGGTCAAAAGATATGGTCAAAATATGGTCAAAAATATGGTTTCAGAAAAAACAGGAGTTCAAGTTTAAACAAACCTATCATGTTGGAAAAAATGAAAGTCTGTCAATTCCAAGTACTGAGGAGGATGTAGAACAGTGGAAACCCTCATTACACCGATAAAATAAATGACAAATGGTGCCACCATTTTGGAAATTAATTTCATACTAAAGTTTAATGCGCACATTCTTCTTAGGTTCACACTGGAGATATTAATATTTGTATGTTTCTCAATGTAATCCTGTACATCAGTGTAATCCTGTACATATGTTAACATGAACAGAGCTACATGTAATAACCTGGATAATAAACATACTAAACTAAAAAAGCAAGCTGCAGAAGGATGCATATAACATGATGCTGTTTCCTAAGACTTGGGAGTTCGTGTACACTTGTGGTGGATTCATGTTGATGTATGGCAAAGCCAATAGAGTATTGTAAAGTAAAATAAAGTAAAAAATAAAATTAAATTTAAAAATTAAAAAAATTAATTAATTAAAAATAAATAAATAAACATTATTATTATTGGTGGACACAGTACAGNACACACACACACACACACACACTCTCAAACACATTCTCTCTCACACACTCTCTCTCTCCAACCTGGAGTCTGTGGGAGGGGCCAGAAGGTGGTGCCCATCTGCGGCAGCCCCAGACAGCCTCGGAGTCCACAGCCCTGGGGTTGGGGTGGGGGATTTTGAGGGGGGTTTTGAGAGTCCAGCCTAATGCTTCGGTGGTTCCTCATTTTCCATGTGTTTCTCAGGTCCGCCGGGTCTTCGTTGCTGTGCACGGACCTTCTTTAGTTGTGGCAACCAGGGCTACTCTTTGTTGCAATGTAGGCTTCTCATCACGGCGGCTTCTCTTGCTGCGGGACACGGGCTTCAGTAACTGCATCTTGCAGGCTCCAGAGCGCGGACTCAGTAGTTGGGACACACAGGCTTAGTTACCCGCAACAGGTGGGATCTTCCCGGATCAGGGATGGAAACGGCATCCTCTGCATTGGCAGCAGGATTCTTTACCACTGGATCACCAGGGAAGTCCTACACCTCGTTTTATTTTTTTATTATTTATTTATTTATTTTAACCAACTATCCATCTTACTGATTATTTTTTTTACTTTACAATATCGTATTGGTATTGCCATACATTGACGTGAATCTGCCATGGGTGTACATGTGTTCCTCATCCTGAACCCCCCTCCCACCTCCCTCCCAGTGCACCAGCACCGAGCACCCTGTATCATGCAACGAACCTGGACTGGCAATTCGTTTCACATGTGATAATTTACATGTTTCAATGCCATTCTCCCATATCATTCAGCCCTCACCCTCTCCCACAGAGTCCAAAAGACTGTTCTATACATCTGTGTCTCCTTTGCTATCTCGCATACAAGGTTATCATTACCATCTTTCTAAATTCCATAGATATGTGTTAGTATACTGTATTGGTGTTTTTCTTTCTGGCTTACTTCACTCTGTATAATAGGCTCCAGTTTCATCCACCTCATTAGAACGGATTCAAATGTATTCTTTTTAATGGCTGAGTAATATTCCATTGCTACACCTCGTTTTAAAGGGACAGTTCTCACTTGACATGTGATGAAGCTGAGGCTTAAATGTGCGGGTGTAGCCCCTAACTGGCTCAGAGCAGAGTGGCCCACAGGCAGCAAGCAGTGAGCTGCAGGCGGGTAGATGGGCGGTGCTGGGATCACCTCTGTTATTCACAGCAAACTGCAGGAAGAAGAGTTAAGTGGTTCATCTAGCCTCCCATTCTTTCTGGACCCTGGCGTGCCTCCAGCCAGCCTTTCCTGCCTGAGGAGCCCCATCCACTATTCACAGATGAAGGGGCTGGACCAGTTGCTACAGCCATGCCTGGCCTGAGTAACATAGCTGGTTTAGTGCCTAACGCACACCTCTCTCTCAGGAAAAGTCATCGTTGAAAAGATTGCTCTGAGCAGGGTTATGGGAATGGGCTGGGACCACTGTTGACCTCCCAAGTGGATCTGTGGCTACCCTGTGCCAGAAGGGAAATGGAAAGGCGTTAGTCTGTCTGGGAAAAGAGGATGTCGTGGCTGAAACCCAAATTTCCTATTATGACTTTTGATCTCTCTGGTCTCACCTCGCCCCACTTCTCTGCTCCAGGCATGACAAAAGGGTGTTCAGTTCCATGAATTTTCTACACTCTTCCCTCCGGGGCTTTGCACACGCTGTTCCCTCTGATGGAAACTTCTTCCCCTCAAGTCCTGTTCTAAGCCAGTCAATCTGCCTTTCTTCCTTTCTTGCCAACAAGACTTTACTGGAAATAGTAGGTATGCAGTCCCAAGGGCATGCCCTGGTCTATGGGCTGCCCATCCTCCTTTGCTGTTTTCCCAGATTTACAGTTAGAGGTGGCCACATTGCACACTTTTGGGCCAATGACGCCTTCGGGGGAAAGTTTTGCTTGCTGGATGCCTTCTGCTTGGCAACACGTGTGAGCTATGGTGCTGCCACCACCCGAGACGCTGCAACTGTAAGGTGATGAGTCCTTCTGAGAGGAGAGGGGGGAGGCCAAGGAAGAGCCAGGCTCCTCGGTGGCACTGCTGAGGTCATGAACAACCCCGCAAACAGCCTGCCGCCAGACTTCTGTGAGAAGATAGGCCCCATTTGTGTCCAACTTCAAAAAGGTTACTTCCTCCAGGAAGCACTCCCGACTATTTAGAACAGGATCAAAGGTCCCCTCCTCGGAGGATGGGTGCACCGAACCTTTCATGCCAGTTCACCACCCATACGCTCCAGGAAGGTGAGGTCAGTGGCAAGGGCCCATGGCGTTCATGTTTTATTCCTAAACCAGCATATTTGTTGGGTTCACAAGCATACCTGGAGCTGATCACTGACACAACCTCCTTGGGGACAAAGACAGAGCCTGGTCATCACGAGCTTACAAAAGCCAGTTGAACTGTGACCACCACATAACCTCCAGGGAAGGGGTAGGCAAATATACACCCATCCTGGAGTGACGGCAGGCGCTCAAGCTAGCAGACAATACGGATGTTCCCAGCACAGGGAGGTCAGCATTGCCTCAGATGTCACTCCGCAGGCTGACTCAACAGTTTTCTGTCTCCACCTTGGTCGGGTTTTAGTTAAAACCCCACCCAGCCACCCTGGTGGGCTCATCGCCTGCAGTTTGGACTCAGCTGCACTTAGAAAGACAGTAAGACACCCAAGCTTCTGTCCCCTCCCATAGAGAAGCAAGTCAGAAGTTGGAGGATCTCTCGACACTACAAGACATCAGACCTCGGTGATTACTGAAACTCTTTACTGCAAAACTTTGTGAAAGTCTAGCTTCAAGTCACCCAGTTACTATCTTCACACTGCAGGTGTCACCTTTCTTTCTCCCTTGTCCCTCCCAAGGGCTAGTCCTGTCTCTCTCAGCCAGCAGGACACCAGAGTATATATACCATTGACAGGATGCATCCATACACTATTTCATTTAACCCTCGAAAGAATCACTATTTTCATTTCACACAGAAATAACACTGGCAACACCCGCTGAGCACTATGGTAGCTACCTTATATAAGCTGTAGCTAATCCTCCCTAAAGGTGCCAGTGATCCATATTCCCATTTGCAGGTGAAAAAAACTAAGGTTCAGCACGTAAGTGGTCAGAAACCAGGTCTGTCCAAATCCAAAGCACTCTGCGGCTGGGCCAAGCCCAACAAGAGACCCACCCGTGGAATAACAACACCTGAGCAACAGTACATGGGTGGTTAGGGTATAAAAATTTATTACACATACAGAATATTACCACTAACAAATGCAGACAGGCGAGGACACCACGGCACGGGATGGAGCATGGCTAGCTCTTTGGAAAGTGAACAGATTGGGTGGCTTGGAGCCTCATGCCACGCGGGCTGGCCAGTCAGATGGGAAAGCACATGCCAAACTCCAGGGACGTCGGGGCGCCCAGTGACCGCTCTGGGTGTCGGCGGCCTTCCCATCTGATCTGGGGCTTCGAAGGACGCCACGCCCAGAAGCAAGGAACTGAAGCGAGGGGGCTTCCTAAGATGGCCCAGGCTTGTCTCTGAAGTCACGGCAACACCAGTGTCAGCAGTGTGTTTAACTGGATGATTTCCACAAACTACACACGACGCTTCTAACCATCACACTTCAGTGAAGTACAAAACATTAAGTTACAGGCTGTGGGAAGAGAAGGCAGCACCTTCCGGTCCCAGTTGGTCTGGGGGGTAAGAGTCGGGGAAGGTTTCTTTTTAAACCGAGCCCCTCATTTCAATGTACAAAAGAATTACTCTGATTGGTATTAAATTGTATTGAAAACAAAATGGACTAAAAAGCAAATACTACTCTATGTTGGGGTGAAAATGGGAGGAAAGAATGAGTCCTTCAAAGCAGGAGGGAGACAGTTGGGGAAGGTTCTGTGGCCGTGACCCTTGGCGGTCACTCACGCTGCTCCATTTTTACTTTTGGTGGTCTCAGGAAGGTNCTATGTTGGGGTGAAAATGGGAGGAAAGAATGAGTCCTTCAAAGCAGGAGGGAGACAGTTGGGGAAGGTTCTGTGGCCGTGACCCTTGGCGGTCACTCACGCTGCTCCATTTTTACTTTTGGTGGTCTCAGGAAGGTCCGATTTTTCTTCTCTTTCTTTCCTTTCGTATTGGCTTGGAAGTTTCGCCAGCTGTCCACGCGACCATCTCGACTTTCCTAAACACAAAAGGGGTCTGAGGTGAGGAAACCAGCTGGAGAAAAGAAGGGCTACACCTGCTCTGCCATCCCTCTTGTATACCGACCTGGCCTAGTCCTCTGGAATAATCACAGTATAACAAAGCAGAGGTTTCCCCTCGCTTCCATGGGCCCAAGAACGAGTCATACCACCCCCTAGAAGGCAGGAGAAGCCACAAGCTGAAAAGGAGGATGAGATGAGTAAAACTCATGACAATGAGGCTATCCTTTGCTGGGGACCTCTGGCCTAAATATTTAGTGCTGTTTCTAATAACAGGGCATGCTATTTCTAATCCTCACCAGTTGGACCATAAAAAAAAGGCTGAGCACTGAAGAACTGATGTTTTCGAATAGTGCTGAAGAGAAGCATTCTATGGAGAAAGCTGAAGCTCCAATACTTTGGCCACCAGCGGCAAAGAGCTGACTCACTAGAAAATACCCTGATGCTAGGAAAGGTTGAGGGCAGGAAAAGATGGGGATGACAGAGGATGAGATAGTTAGATAGCATCACCGACTCAATGGACATGAACCTGAGCAAGCTCTGGGAGATACTGAAGGACAGGGAACCCTGGTGTGCTGAAATCCGTGGAGTTGCAGAGTCAGACACAACTTAGTGAGTGACTAAATAACAACAACATTTCTAACCCTCACAAGAAGCTGCGGTGTGTCATGCCACTTCACAAACAAAGACACCAGGGCTCACAGGCTGCATCCTTTTCTCAAAGCCACCTGTCTGGCCAACAGTACAGTCACTCTTTCCCCCACACCCTCCTTCTGCCCCTTAAAATTTAGATGGAGATGTGAAACCAGCATAATGCCTGGCCGGCTGTGCTGGGAGGACCACAGGAATCTTTTCCCCTTACAGAGGGGCCTTTCTCATTTTCTCTCTCTGCACACATGTGGTGGGACAGAAACAAAGCCAGCATCTCTGGTTAGCCTATCCCTACCCTGAATCCTAAATGTTAACGGATGATAAGACCAAATGTGGCTCAATTCAGGAAACCGGGCTGAGCCTCTGAAGGATGAACCAGGATGTCAAAGAGGAATCAAGCCCGAAGTCTCTCTGCAGGCAGCACACCAGGGGTTACAAGAACCTCGGGTTCTACTCACAGTCCTCTAAGTGGGGCACTGCTCCACCTTTATCCCTAAGTTAAACGTGTGAACCACTGTCTTGAGCCCACTTGGCAGCTGTGCCTGCCGCACCCCTGCCAACAAGCTCCAGAGAAGAGAGGCGGCCGAGCCAGGACTCCGTCCCCAAAGCCCCCACTCGTCCCCACACGCACCATCTCCCTGACAGTCTGCCCCAGGCAGTCCTGGGACTGCCCAGCAATCAAGATTCTCAGCTGGGGAGCTTTCTCCCTCTGGAATAAGAGTCCCCCGTCATCTTGGAAATTTACCTCAAAATTTTTCTGCCACTCCCTTTCTCGTTTGGCTTTTTCTTGAGCTTCAATCTCTTCCTCCCGTTGTCGCTTCCTAAGAGGAAAACCAAACCACAGGATTTAGACGGCACTTGGAGACTGTGTTAACCATACGAGTTAGGCATCTTCCCCACAGAAGCCAGCGTACAGTCAGTCAACCCCCCAGGGTTCTCCTGGAAAGGGCTCAGAGCACTTCACGAATGTCTTAATCTAAAACATGCAGATGAGACCGTGGCAGGGCTGCCGTTACAGAGACAGACAGATCAGGTCATCAAAGCCCAGCCAACACTAACCGGAGGTTCTGGGCTCAGACCCTGACAAAGCCATCCTGAGGACCCAGGCCACCTGACTTCCAGGAGTGGCCATCACAGCAGCAAAAGTTCTCATTCAAGAGGATTTCTGCACGAAACCCTATCCCCAGACAAGCCACTTCACACAATCCCAACTAACAAAACCTAGTTATTGCTGAACACCAATCAACAACACAAAATATGTGAACTAAATTAACCTCAAGATTTTTATTATTTTTTTTTTTTTTGGTCACACTGCTTGGTTTCTGGGATCTTAGTTCCCTGAAGAGGGATCGAACCAAACCCTCAGCAGTGAAAAGCATGGAGTTCTAACCACCAAACCATCAGGGAAGCCCCAGCCTCAAGATTTCCGATGAGGAAGACAAATCACATTTTAGGGCAATAAGTACACTGTAAGAGATCACACTGTACAGTACTAAATACTCACCAAAATTGCAGCCACTATTCACACAAAAGGCTCTGGCCTCAGTAACTGCCTACTTCACTCCAGGAAATCAGCAAGAAAACACACAGCACTCTTGATTATAAACGCCCTAAGGACAAACCTATTCAATATTTCCCAGAAGTCAGACAGAATTCCTTACCCTAGTGATTCCAAAGTTTTGCTATTTCAAGTACTTAAAGGATGTACTGCAGAGTAATTGCTTCATCAGAAAAATCCCCAAAGACCATCTTGGTTAATCTAGGTATTTAGACATGGCTTAAACGAATATACCAATATATACCTTTCATGCATCTCTTTGGCTTCTCTCTCTTTCCTTTTAATTTCCAGCTCAGCAAAGAGTTTCATTGTCTGTTTGTATACTGCTTGTTTGAACTACAAAAAAAAAAAAGAACAAAAGAAAAGTAAATATTTTAGTAGCAATTTGAATTAAATATTTTTTGATAGAGCCTAGGACAAAGGCAAATTAGACCAACAAGGAAAAACTGATGCTGGCTCTCTCCTGGGAGATAAATAACACATGTCTATGAACTCTTCCACATGGGGATGATACAGAAGAGCTTTGCTCTGGTAAAAAAGCATCAGTGAGGAAAACAAAAGCAACTCAACCTGCTTATCAGAACCATGGAAATTTCAGAGGGCCCTTTCCAACTTGCAAAAATAATCTCCAATTTTTCTTTCTACACATATTTTATAATTAGTCTGAGTGAGGCCACTTGAGGTCTAGTTGTACCACTTGAGGTACAACTAGAGATACGCAGGTGCCATCAAGCAGACTGGTCCCGGAAGTCTCTCGATTGAGGCAGAGCTACTAGCTATCCCCATCCTCACCCCATTATCTCTTCCCCCTTCTTGCACAAATCCCTTATCTCAAGGCACATGGCCACCCAGCATAAATGCCTGCATCTCCCAGGCTTCTCTGTAGCTAGTTGTGGCCATGTAACTTAAGTTTCAGCAAATGAGTTGTACAGAAAAGTGATGCAGCTACTTTCTGGAATGTTCTTGGAAGGAGCACACGTCTTCCTTCCTGCCCTCTCCTTCTACCCTGCTGTGCATGAGGGGTGACCACATCTCCTGGACTGCGAGAATGAAGTCGACACTCTTGGTGGCAAAGCTATAGAAAGGAGGAGACCGAGGCCTCAAATCACACAGTCCAGCAGCCATGTTCCCAAAGACGGCTACACTGGGGAGAGAAAGGGCACCGACTCATTCAAACCACCATCATTTGGGGTCTCAGTTGTATGCAGTTGAACTTGTATTCTGACTCACACATTGACAGAAACAGATACAATATTATATTTATAACATAATATAAAGATACAATAACCCATCATGTAGATTTCATAGGGTTTATATCCTAAACTCAAAGACACTAGAGCAACGGGTGATATATGGAGAAAAAGGGAAATAAAGGAATCCTCAAATTACTATCACTTCTGAACACTGTTACCTGCCAGGCAGTGCTCAAGGAAAGCAATGCTGACAAAGTCCAGTCCCTAATAAGGACAATGAAAGAGGCGATGGAAGCCATATGAATATTTCAATATTTTAAAAAGTTCCTGGATGAACCGTTTCTGGTGATTTTAATTTTTTTATATTTCTCTGCCTTTTCTGAATTTTCTATCATTAGCATGTGTTCCTTTATAATCAGGGAGGGAGAGGGGAATAACTAAAAAAAAGTTAAGGTTCTTAACAATAGAAAAGGACCAAGGAATATATATATATGAGTCTTCAGAAAAGACTAAAAAGGATAAAGAGAAGGGAAAGTAGGGCTGAGGAGAAAAAACTACAATACTGAAATGGAGTAAACCCAACATTCAGCAGAAAAGATGGCCTAACAGTTCTCAAGAAGCAGTGTTACCACACAGAAGAGGGGACCAGCTGCTGATGGAAGAAGCCGATAGGAAGCAGTCCTAGCAAGACAGCTGCCCCTCTATGAATCTTTTAAGATAAGCATGTGGGTCAAGTTACTTGACCTAACTTGAGGCAAGACTAAGATGACCTGACATTTTTCAGGCTAGTGAGGCAATGAGACACAAATATATAAGTAGAATCTCTCTCTTAACCAATCCCCACTAAAGAGCCCACAGGATCGACCGATGCTTGCCATTTTCCTGGAAGCATACTATTACCTGAAGCACGACGGGTACCCACAGCTGGTAGACAGCTGTGCACCCAGAGTCACTGTGGCTGCTCCCCAAGCGGACCATCCCAGCTGCAACTGCACTGTACTTAGGTGATTTAAAGCATCACAGAAATGGATGAGTGTGGTTATAAAAACAAAGGCTTGCTGGCGCGTTTATCTGCTGGCTCCTCCNGAGATGGGAATACAAGAGCATCTGACCTGCCTCTTGAGAAATCTGTATGCAGGTCAGGAAGCAACAGTTAGAACTGGACAGGGAACAACATACTAGTTCCAAAAAGGGAAAGGAGTACGTCAAAACTGCATATTGTCACTGTGCTTAGTTAACTTATATGCAAAGTACATCATGAAAAACGCTGGGCTGGATGAAGCACAAGCTGTAATCAAGTTTGCCAGGGGAAATATCAATGACCTCAGATATGCAGATGACACCACCCATTTGGCAGAAAGTGAAAAGGATCTAAAAAAACTTCTTGATGAAAGTGAAAGAGGGGAGTGAAAAGGTGGCTTAAAGCTCAACATTGAGGAAACTAAGCATCTGATCCCATCACTTCATGGCAAATAGATGGGGAAACAGTGAAAGACTTTAGTTTTTTGGGCTCCACAATCACTGCAGACAGTGATCACAGCCATGAAATTAAAAGATGCTTACTCCTTGGAAGAAAAGTTATGACCAACCTAGAAAGCATATTAAAAAGCAGAGACATTACTTTGCCAACACATTCCATCTAGTCAAGGCTATGGTTTTTCCACTAGTCATGTATGAATGTGAGAGTAGGACTATAAAGAAAGCTGAGTGCTGATGAATTGATGCTTTTCAACTGTGGTGTTGGGGAAGNAAGAAAAGTTATGACCAACCTAGAAAGCATATTAAAAAGCAGAGACATTACTTTGCCAACACATTCCATCTAGTCAAGGCTATAGTTTTTCCACTAGTCATGTATGAATGTGAGAGTAGGACTATAAAGAAAGCTGAGTGCTGATGAATTGATGCTTTTCAACTGTGGTGTTGGGGAAGACTCTTGAGAGTCCCTTGGACTGCAAAGAGATGCAACCAGTTCATCCGAAAGGAGACCAGTCCTGAATATTCATTGGAAGGACTGATGTTGAAGCTGAAACTACAATATTTGGGCCACNGGAAGAAAAGTTATGACCAACCTAGAAAGCATATTAAAAAGCAGAGACATTACTTTGCCAACACATTCCGTCTAGTCAAGGCTATGGTTTTTCCAGTAGTCATGTATGGATGTGAGTGTAGGACTATAAAGGAAGCTGAGTGCTGATGAATTGATGCTTTTGAACTGTGGTGTTGGAGAAGACTCTTGAGAGTCGCTTGGACTGCAAAGAGATGGAACCAGTTCATCCTAAAGGAGACCAGTCCTGAATATTCATTGGAAGGATTGATGTTGAAGCTGAAACTACAATATTTGGGCCACCTGATGCAAAGAGATGACTCATTGGAGAAGACCCTGATGCTGGGAAAGATTGAAGTCAGGAGGAGAAGGGGATGACAGAGGATGAGATGGTTGGATGGCATCACCGACTCAATGGACATGAGTTTGAGTAAGTTCTGGGGGTTGGTGATGGTCTGGGAAATCTGGCATACTGCAGTCCACGGCATCATGACTGAGCAACTGAACTGGACTAAACTGACATTCCTTCTATTTGTAACTTGCTGAGAGTTGTTCATAAAAGATGTTTACTTTTTATATGATCATGATCNGGTTGGTGATGGTCTGGGAAATCTGGCATACTGCAGTCCACGGCATCATGACTGAGCAACTGAACTGGACTAAACTGACATTCCTTCTATTTGTAACTTGCTGAGAGTTGTTCATAAAAGATGTTTACTTTTTATATGATCATGATCAAAGCAAGGAGAAATTAAGAAAATAATTTCACTTACAAAGTACCAAGAAGAACAAAATAGTAAGAGCAAACTTAACCAATGAGCCAAAAGTCTTGTAAACTGAAAATCACAAGGTCTTACTCAAGGTATTTATAGAACACACACATATGTGGGAAAACATTTATGAACTATAATATTTAATAGTATTTAGATGTTACTATTACTTAAGTAATCTAAAGATTCAGGACACTCCTTATNAAAATACCCTGATGCTAGGAAAGGTTGAGGGCAGGAAAAGATGGGGATGACAGAGGATGAGATAGTTAGATAGCATCACCGACTCAATGGACATGAACCTGAGCAAGCTCTGGGAGATACTGAAGGACAGGGAACCCTGGTGTGCTGAAATCCGTGGAGTTGCAGAGTCAGACACAACTTAGTGAGTGACTAAATAACAACAACATTTCTAACCCTCACAAGAAGCTGCGGTGTGTCATGCCACTTCACAAACAAAGACACCAGGGCTCACAGGCTGCATCCTTTTCTCAAAGCCACCTGTCTGGCCAACAGTACAGTCACTCTTTCCCCCACACCCTCCTTCTGCCCCTTAAAATTTAGATGGAGATGTGAAACCAGCATAATGCCTGGCCGGCTGTGCTGGGAGGACCACAGGAATCCTTTCCCCTTACAGAGGGGCCTTTCTCATTTTCTCTCTCTGCACACATGTGGTGGGACAGAAACAAAGCCAGCATCTCTGGTTAGCCTATCCCTACCCTGAATCCTAAATGTTAACGGATGATAAGACCAAATGTGGCTCAATTCAGGAAACCGGGCTGAGCCTCTGAAGGATGAACCAGGATGTCAAAGAGGAATCAAGCCCGAAGTCTCTCTGCAGGCAGCACACCAGGGGTTACAAGAACCTCGGGTTCTACTCACAGTCCTCTAAGTGGGGCACTGCTCCACCTTTATCCCTAAGTTAAACGTGTGAACCACTGTCTTGAGCCCACTTGGCAGCTGTGCCTGCCGCACCCCTGCCAACAAGCTCCAGAGAAGAGAGGCGGCTGAGCCAGGACTCCGTCCCCAAAGCCCCCACTCGTCCCCACACGCACCATCTCCCTGACAGTCTGCCCCAGGCAGTCCTGGGACTGCCCAGCAATCAAGATTCTCAGCTGGGGAGCTTTCTCCCTCTGGAATAAGAGTCCCCCGTCATCTTGGAAATTTACCTCAAAATTTTTCTGCCACTCCCTTTCTCGTTTGGCTTTTTCTTGAGCTTCAATCTCTTCCTCCCGTTGTCGCTTCCTAAGAGGAAAACCAAACCACAGGATTTAGACGGCACTTGGAGACTGTGTTAACCATACAAGTTAGGCATCTTCCCCACAGAAGCCAGCGTACAGTCAGTCAACCCCCCAGGGTTCTCCTGGAAAGGGCTCAGAGCACTTCACGAATGTCTTAATCTAAAACATGCAGATGAGACCGTGGCAGGGCTGCCGTTACAGAGACAGACAGATCAGGTCATCAAAGCCCAGCCAACACTAACCGGAGGTTCTGGGCTCAGACCCTGACAAAGCCATCCTGAGGACCCAGGCCACCTGACTTCCAGGAGTGGCCATCACAGCAGCAAAAGTTCTCATTCAAGAGGATTTCTGCACGAAACCCTATCCCCAGACAAGCCACTTCACACAATCCCAACTAACAAAACCTAGTTATTGCTGAACACCAATCAACAACACAAAACATGTGAACTAAATTAACCTCAAGATTTTTATTTATTTTTTTTTTTTGGTCACACTGCTTGGTTTCTGGGATCTTAGTTCCCTGAAGAGGGATCGAACCAAACCCTCAGCAGTGAAAAGCATGGAGTTCTAACCACCAAACCATCAGCGAAGCCCCAGCCTCAAGATTTCCGATGAGGAAGACAAATCACATTTTAGGGCAATAAGTACACTGTAAGAGATCACACCGTACAGTACTAAATACTCACCAAAATTGCAGCCACTATTCACACAAAAGGCTCTGGCCTCAGTAACTGCCTACTTCACTCCAGGAAATCAGCAAGAAAACACACAGCACTCTTGACTATAAACGCCCTAAGGACAAACCTATTCAATATTTCCCAGAAGTCAGACAGAATTCCTTACCCTAGTGATTCCAAAGTTTTGCTATTTCAAGTACTTAAAGGATGTACTGCAGAGTAATTGCTTCATCAGAAAAATCCCCAAAGACCATCTTGGTTAATCTAGGTATTTAGACATGGCTTAAACGAATATACCAATATATACCTTTCATGCATCTCTTTGGCTTCTCTCTCTTTCCTTTTAATTTCCAGCTCAGCAAAGAGTTTCATTGTCTGTTTGTATACTGCTTGTTTGAACTACAAAAAAAAAAGAACAAAAGAAAAGTAAATATTTTAGTAGCAATTTGAATTAAATATTTTTTGATAGAGCCTAGGACAAAGGCAAATTAGACCAACAAGGAAAAACTGATGCTGGCTCTCTCCTGGGAGATAAATAACACATGTCTATGAACTCTTCCACATGGGGATGATACAGAAGAGCTTTGCTCTGGTAAAAAAGCATCAGTGAGGAAAACAAAAGCAACTCAACCTGCTTATCAGAACCATGGAAATTTCAGAGGGCCCTTTCCAACTTGCAAAAATAATCTCCAATTTTTCTTTCTACACATATTTTATAATTAGTCTGAGTGAGGCCACTTGAGGTCTAGTTGTACCACTTGAGGTACAACTAGAGATACGCAGGTGCCATCAAGCAGACTGGTCCCGGAAGTCTCTCGATTGAGGCAGAGCTACTAGCTATCCCCATCCTCACCCCATTATCTCTTCCCCCTTCTTGCACAAATCCCTTATCTCAAGGCACATGGCCACCCAGCATAAATGCCTGCATCTCCCAGGCTTCTCTGTAGCTAGTTGTGGCCATGTAACTTAAGTTTCAGCAAATGAGTTGTACAGAAAAGTGATGCAGCTACTTTCTGGAATGTTCTTGGAAGGAGCACACGTCTTCCTTCCTGCCCTCTCCTTCTACCCTGCTGTGCATGAGGGGTGACCACATCTCCTGGACTGCGAGAATGAAGTCGACACTCTTGGTGGCAAAGCTATAGAAAGGAGGAGACCGAGGCCTCAAATCACACAGTCCAGCAGCCATGTTCCCAAAGACGGCTACACTGGGGAGAGAAAGGGCACCGACTCATTCAAACCACCATCATTTGGGGTCTCAGTTGTATGCAGTTGAACTTGTATTCTGACTCACACATTGACAGAAACAGATACAATATTATATTTATAACATAATATAAAGATACAATAACCCATCATGTAGATTTCATAGGGTTTATATCCTAAACTCAAAGACACTAGAGCAACGGGTGATATATGGAGAAAAAGGGAAATAAAGGAATCCTCAAATTACTATCACTTCTGAACACTGTTACCTGCCAGGCAGTGCTCAAGGAAAGCAATGCTGACAAAGTCCAGTCCCTAATAAGGACAATGAAAGAGGCGATGGAAGCCATATGAATATTTCAATATTTTAAAAAGTTCCTGGATGAACCGTTTCTGGTGATTTTAATTTTTTTATATTTCTCTGCCTTTTCTGAATTTTCTATCATTAGCATGTGTTCCTTTATAATCAGGGAGGGAGAGGGGAATAACTAAAAAAAAGTTAAGGTTCTTAACAATAGAAAAGGACCAAGGAATATATATATATGAGTCTTCAGAAAAGACTAAAAAGGATAAAGAGAAGGGAAAGTAGGGCTGAGGAGAAAAAACTACAATACTGAAATGGAGTAAACCCAACATTCAGCAGAAAAGATGGCCTAACAGTTCTCAAGAAGCAGTGTTACCACACAGAAGAGGGGACCAGCTGCTGATGGAAGAAGCCGATAGGAAGCAGTCCTAGCAAGACAGCTGCCCCTCTATGAATCTTTTAAGATAAGCATGTGGGTCAAGTTACTTGACCTAACTTGAGGCAAGACTAAGATGACCTGACATTTTTCAGGCTAGTGAGGCAATGAGACACAAATATATAAGTAGAATCTCTCTCTTAACCAATCCCCACTAAAGAGCCCACAGGATCGACCGATGCTTGCCATTTTCCTGGAAGCATACTATTACCTGAAGCACGACGGGTACCCACAGCTGGTAGACAGCTGTGCACCCAGAGTCACTGTGGCTGCTCCCCAAGCGGACCATCCCAGCTGCAACTGCACTGTACTTAGGTGATTTAAAGCATCACAGAAATGGATGAGTGTGGTTATAAAAACAAAGGCTTGCTGGCGCGTTTATCTGCTGGCTCCTCCATCTGCTGGCTCCTCCTTACTGCATGGGCTTTTCTCTAGCTGTGGCGAGCAGGGACTACTCTCAAGCCACGATGCACGGGCTTCTCACTGTGGTGGCTTCTCTTGTTGAGGAGCACAGGCTCCAGGCCACGCAGGCTTCAGGAGCCGCCGCGCGTGGGCTCTGTAACTGAGGCTTCTGGGCTCTAGAGCTCCAGCCTCAGTAGCTGTGGCACACGTGCTTACTCCAAGGCCTGTGGGATTTTCCCAGATCAGAGATCGAACCCATGTCTCCTGCACTGGCAGGTGGATTCTTTACCACTGAACCACCAGGGAAGCCCTTGTTGGTTCTTTTAAAACCAAGTGGAATGCTTTAGAAAGAGTCAAACATAAGACTCTAAAAATAACTGCTATTGAATTCAAGGTACAGGTGAGGTTTCTGAAAACAACAATCTAGGATTCTGCTCTTGGTCTGCTTCATAGGTACCTCAGTTTGCAATGTTCTTCAGGAGAAATTAAAAGCAGGAACTATGGACGATGCTTTGAGGGTTTTATAAAGTCAAGTGTGAGCTCCAACAAGCAGACACATCTTCAAAGGAAAAGCCATAGTCCTCTGTCCCCCAAAGAGTTGGATTTTTCAAAAGGCAGAATGAACGTACGTGTTAATATTTTAAGGTAAACTGCTTCCAACATGAGCACATCAGTCTTCACACCTCCCTCTCTTTAACCCACCGGCTGTGAAGCATTCACACGAGATGGCGTGGCCTTTCCCATTTCGAACCTACCAGCTCAGGGTCATCCTCCTCCACATTTGTAGGCTTTCCTTCCTTCTTTAATTGCTTTTTTCGCTCTTTCACCTAAAAAGAATTTTTTTTCCATCAAAAAATGAGCACTTATACTTTGACAATATCCATTAAGCTGCACGCATATGATGTGTGCACTTTTCTACAGTTGTAACAAAAAGTCTGCATTGAAAAAAGATAAGCCCCTGCCTCCCCTCCAAACCAGCAATGCAATCGAAGAAAACGAGGAACCGGGGTCCCTTCTCCAACCTCATCTAAAATCCAACAGCAGGGGACAAACGGGTGCTGTCCCCAATTCACATCCCAGGCCAGATCCAAAGAGTCTTTGACACATTGAACAGATTATGCATTTATCTTTCAGGGCTCGTGGTTACGGGTTTATAGCAAAGAAAGTAGATCTGTCAAGTTTTAAAGAAGCTACAGAATTTGCGGCACCAAATATGACTGTTTTCTGGCATTTCTACACCTGCATTCTGGGTAACTGTCACCGGGAAACCTCCTTAAACCAACAATTTTCACATCATTTTGGCCACCATTGAGATCCCCCCAGAAAATAAATATATCCATTCACATAAGAATGGCATTTACTCCAATAAATTACCATTCAGTCCAGCAAAACGCCAAGTGCCTTCCAAGCTCAGAAAGGCCCTACTGCCACCCTGTGGTCAGACAGCCTGAGAGTGGTGGCTCCTTTACAGGCAAAATACAGAGGAAGGGTAACAATTATAATAATTCGTGGACAAATCATCAGGTCCTTTCCTGGGTGTCTACCAGAATTTGGCCCTCGAATTGCAGCATCTGACCAACAAGACACAGTTATGGCAGTCTGTCTCTTCTTTTTACTCATTTCCTTCATCTAAACTGGCCTCATCACTATGACTGGT
The DNA here is from genome assembly GCA_006410875.1 of Neotragus pygmaeus. NCBI lineage: Eukaryota > Metazoa > Chordata > Mammalia > Artiodactyla > Bovidae > Neotragus > Neotragus pygmaeus. Next base: position 825,843 of record SJYV01001757.1, read on the forward strand.
TATACAGTTGTTACAGATACCAAAGCTCTTCAAATAAAAAGTCACATCTATATTCATTACCAACAGAAACTGCCCTTATAAAACAGCCTCAAGAGTTTTGCCCCAGCAGGTGAAAAATTAAAACGAAGACCTTTCTTAAGATAGCTAGTTAGAAAATAGTTAAGATAGTTTCTCACCACTTCCCACCACTCAGGAGATTTAGGTATTGCAAAAAAATAAAGCCAGGTATAACTGAATTCATTTCAGGTGAGTCCTTCCCAACCGTGCTATTAACACAGACATGTACCTCCTCCTGTTTTTTTGTAAAAATGTACTCATATGCCCTTGCCAGACTTTCTCAAGCCCCCGTTTCAGCTCTTTCACAGAGACAAGGATAACAGTCCAGGGCCAAGCAGCGGCACGGCTGCTCTACTGTTTCACGCTCAGAACGGGGCCCAGGGCCGAGAGGACAAGAGCTTTCCACACACGGGAGTGCCAGGGAAAGAACTGGGTGCAGCATCTTGGCCATGCACCCTCAGCCCCAGGAGTGAAAGCCAGCTTCAGGCACGCACTGTGCATGACCACGACCACCGCAAAGGAGCGGAGGCCACAGGGGCAGTCAGGCCAGGCAGGCGTTGCTATGTCAACAGCAACATTTACCCTCCTGCAGGGTGCCCGAGGCGCACCAATACTTCCTGTAAACACAGCAGCACTATAAATACTTACGGTGTGTTCCACGTATTCTTTTCCTGCCTGAATTACATCCAGGGCCCTCTTCTTTTGTTCCTGATCCAGTAGCAACTTGTAAGCTTTGTCCACAGCTAATGCAAAACATTGAAATTAACTGTTTCTGCAAACACCCTCTCAAAGTCTGAACTCTACTCAGGCAGTGCAAATGGACTTGTGCCATCTAAAAGCATTCCCTACTTTGTTAAATTATTTACTGTTGTTACACTAATTTAAAAACATACAACTACAGCAATGACTTTCTTTGAGAGCCGTGGAAGAAAATTAAATATATACTCAAGGCTAATTACACCATATCTAGATGTAATTCAGTGATCAAATTCTTCCAATTATTTTTTATGTTCAAAGGAAAAAAAAATGAGCCTACGTAGTAACAGTCTTTGTTGGCACACAAAAGTTTTAACTAAGCACAGTTAAGGCCTATTTCTAAACAATAACATTCTGCTTTGAATGACAACTATTCTGAAAACCACAGCTTCTTCATGACCAGAAGATAAAACTACAACATTCTTTTCTTGATCCAGGACTAGGAAGACTCAGTCCTTAGCATTGACACAATGTTACTCACAAGCAGGTAAATTTACAAATACCTTCAAAAGCCTTTTGTGCTCTGTCAGCATCATCTTGATTTTTGTCAGGATGCACCAGTATGGATAACTATAATCAGAGAAAAGTTAGTTTTTCAGTAAGAGGAACATTTAGTAACTCTTCACCTATACTGCACCTTTCTATAACCAAAAGCTCTAAGATACTAGGGCAAAAACTGTTAGCCAGAAGCATTTTTTAAAAAAATTAATAAATGTCATAAAATGCCCAGAAGTATTATACCAGTCTTAATAACATTCAACTATCAACAGGTAAATGCACACAGGTGGAAAACAGCGAGTTGAGAACAGATCAGCCTGGCATCATGAAGATGCTCTGATAATTTGGGTGAGGGAAGGGAAAAATGAAAATACCAAGTTCCTTTTATGTTTCTTATATGGAGCACTACAGAGGATTAAACAGGTCTGAGATATTATCTCTTTCCTGAAAGAATTTCTAATATGAAGCAGCAGCTCTCAGTTCCGGCTGTGCTTGAACCTTGTGAAGATTTTTAGGAATACAGAGGTCTACTTTCCAGCCTGAGACCTTCTGAATGAGTCACTGGCATCTGTACTTTTAAAATCTCTTTTAAACCTCTACTAGACTGTGTATCACACACTTCCCAGGTGGCTCAGTGATAAAGAATCTGCCTGCCAATGCAACAGACACAAAAGATGTGGGATCCTTCCCTGGGTCGGGAAGATCCCCTGGAGTAGGAAATGGCAACCCACTCTAGTATTCTTGCCTGGAAAATTCCATGGGCAGGGCAGCCTGGCAGGCTACAGTTTACAGGGTGGCAAAGAGTGAGGCATGGCTGAGCATAGCACAGCAACAGACTGGGTATCAGATGATATTTTACAAAGGAACTGGTGTTGATTTGTTAGGTGTGACAGGCAGTTATGCAAGAAAATGTCCTTTTGGGGAGGGGATATATATGTATACTTATGGCTGATTCACACTGTTGTACAGCAGAAACACAACACTGTAAAGCAATTATACTCCAATTAAAAAAGAAAAAAGAAAATGTCCTCTTTTACCTTGGTGGGATAACTGCTTCAGTATTTAGGTGTTAAGTATGATGGTGTCTGTAATTTACAATTCAGCCAAAAATACACAGCTACTGAAGGAAACTATTGCATATAGATGGTGAATATATGGGCTCTCATTGTTTTATTCTTTCTTTTTAAAACATAATTAAAACTTCTTATGACTAAGAAATTAAAAACAAAACCCTCCACAGGTGACCCTTTCAGACAGCCAGGGTTAAGAACCACTGACCTGTCACTGAAAGACAGAAACAGCTTGAACACAGGGATTGCATTGGGATGAAAGCAAGTGGAGCCAGAATCCTGAGTTCCAATTCCAACTACAATCACCAACTAGCTGTGAGACCTTGAGCCTCAGTTTCCTCCTCTGTAAGTGGGACAATACTATATACCTTTAGATCACTGGATTGTTGTAAAGATGAAATGAGATAATGTAAGTAAAGAACTTAGCGTACCAATACACATAAACAATAGCACATAAAGACCTATTCTAACTGCTTATGCGTGTAACCTCATTCAAATCCTTATTAACAATCCCGAGGTAGTCACTAGTGTTACATGAATTTTACAAATGAGGTAACAGGGCACAGAAAATTGAAAGTAACTTGCCAGAGCTCACAGCGCTTGTAAGAGGTACAGCCAAGACTGAAACTCAAGTCATACAGCTCCAGCACAGACTCTTAACAATTAGGGCCTGTTAACAACTAAATAAAAAATCTGAGTTCTTGTATTGTTACATAAATAGTCTAAAGTTTTGACTATGAATTTGAATAAATGCTTATTTAACTGGGGAAAACTGCTAATGTACTACACTAGAAAACTAGTAATTTTAGAAAAAGAGGCAAACGCTGAACATAAGTGCAGAGTAGAACTCAGGAACCAAAAAAAAACTATCAAGTTATATCATGGGAAATGAGTATGCAAAGATTAAAAACACCTTGGCTTAATAACAGATCAGAAGAAAATTATGAGTCAGCAATGGAAAGGCAAGGACTACTGAAAAAGCAATCACAGGGAACTCCCTGGTGGTCCAACGGTTAAGACTCTGCTTCTACAGCAGGGGGTGCAAGTTTGATCCTTGGTGGGGGAACTAAGATCCTGCATCCTTCACAGTGTGGCCAAAAAAAAACTTTTTAAAATACAGTACATAAAAGATGTAACTTGAAGAAAAAAGAAATTTTAAAGGCATGAAATATAAAGAAATTTTAATTTCCAAAGACATTGGAGGGAGTATGATTATTCAGCTCATAGAGGAAAAGGGTGGGAGTTACTCAGCTGTCAAAACTGGACTGAAAGTCAAAGTGTTAGTCGCTCAGTTGTGTTTGACTCTTTGTGACCCGATGGACTGTAGAACGTCCAGTTCTGTCCATGGGATTCTCCAGGCAAGAATATTGGAGTGGGTAGCCATTCCTTTCTCCAGGGGATCTTTCCAACCCAGGGATTGAACCCAGGTCTCCTGCATTGCAGGCAGATTCTTTACTGTCTGATCCAACAGAGAAGCCCCAGACTGGAAGGGTGTTTTTAAAGGCTACTATAAACTCTACAGCCTGAGTTATTAAATATTGGAAAGAGCAATAATCAGAGGTCTTGGATCTCCTTTCTGAGAGAACTTTCTGAAAGCACTCTTTATAGTAAATCAGGTATCTGTCTGAGTATTCATATAGGTTCACAAAAGATAATTATTGAAGAATGGGATCTTAAAAGTAAATCACTACTATGAATCATTTAACATGTGCTCTCCTAGAAGCCAGGGGATTTGGTAAGTACTATACAATATGACTCCGTGAAAGCTTTCTACTCTACCTTGTACTTCCCCCTCTTAATTGAGGGGCTGGAGAGATTCTATTTGGATGTAAAATTCATCCTATTTATAGGTAAGCTATGATCATTCAATTATTTAAGATTAAGTCACTGTAATTTTTTTTAAGAATTACAAAATTTAAGAAGAAAAATAGGCTAAAAGTTCACCCAAAAGTTGTTTAACAGTAAGTCCTAAGAAAATCACATGCTCAACAGATCTTCAAAAGGCTCAAACTCTACCTATTACAGGAATACAGTACCATACCTGCCGAAACCTCTTTTTTATTTCTTCATCTGTCACTTCAGGATCTATCTGAAGAACCTGGAAGAATCAAAATCAAAACTGTAAAAGAAATTAAAAGAACTTATAGATTTAAAAGATGCCCAATAATTATAAGTGGCATCTAACAGTTGTCAGCTTTCTAGAACAGTTCTAAAAAGTGTTCAAGAAACAGAAATGAGTTTTAACAGAGTAACAGCTATAGTGTTTCAGGGTTCTCAATTAATTCAGTGGTTACTTTCACTCCATAAGAAAAATAATAAATTACCCTATAACCAGTACATGCTTCCAGACCATGAGAAAAATGTTGCCTTCCTCCTTCATTCACTCCTTTTCATTAAGTAAAGCACCCACCCTCTACTTATCTTTGCAAATGTGGAGAAAGTAGAGCAACTCAACAAGGAAATAATTAGGCTGGCTACCTGTTTGTTTTAAATGAGGAAAAACTGTTGATTTTCAAATAAAGCACCCCCCTACAAGACTATCTGATTTTTTTTTAATAAGAGTAAAAGATGTTTATCAGTTTTCACAATCAACCAAATAAAAGATAATTACAACTGCAAGCCATAATGGAAACATTTATAAAATTATTACATACAATTTGGAGGCTCAAGTAGAGTGATGTGGTAAGTGGAGATACGTGTACTTGCACACGTGTTCATCCGTCCAGGCAGTCTGGCTTTTGGTTGGTGCATTTAATTCATTTACATTTAAGGCAATTATCGATATGTATGATCATGTTACCATTTTAAAATCATTTGGGGTTTATTTTGTGTAGGTCTTTTCCTTCTCTTGTGTTTCCTGCCTAGAGAAGTCCCTTTAGCATTTGTTGTAAAGCTGGTTTAATGGTGCTGAATTCTCTTAACTTTTCAGTGTTTGGAAAGGTTTTGATTTCTCTGTCAAATCTGAACAAGAGTCTTGCCAGGTAGCATATTCTTGGTTGCAAGTTCTTCCCTTTCATCACTTTAAATATATCCTGATTTTTCACCTCAATTCAGAAATGCGACTTGGCTCCATGTTAAAATTTACACAGCTCAATGGTTCTTAACCGAGTGGAAGCCTGAGAGCAGTGCCTGGGATTCACTCTAGGAAACCCTGATTCCAGCTCAGCAGAACTAGCGTACGGTGAAATGGCAGGGACATCTGTTATGTTTTGCACAATATGGTTTAAAAACAAATTTTATCATTCTTCTCCAACCCTGGGTATCCTGGTGTTGACATTCCTCATCAAGGATTCTGATCCCACAACATAGATTCATTCAAACATTTACACAGTAGCTACTACCTGCTGAACATGTGGCTATACCCTTAGAAATGCAAAGATAAATAAGGGAAAACATTTTTTAAATTACCATAAATACAGTTTTTTAAAGAAGGGTTAACTATAAGAAATACAATTAAACCAGATGATTTCACAGTTTACTCCACAGATTCAACATAGCATCTATTTATTTACTTAGTATTCAAGGCATAAGGAAGGGCTAAAGGGCAGAGGGTGAGAAGGTCTGTTGGAAAATCAGAAGAGCAGGCCCCACATCAATGTGACTAAATCAGAATCAAGATTTCAACAAGATCCCCAGGTGATCTGAATCATATTACAGCTTGAGATGCCTGGTTAGGAAAGATGACAGAGGTCAGAAATAAGTGTGTCTGAGGTTAACAGAACTGATGATCAGTCATTAAAGGGGATAAAGAGAAAAAAGATCTTGAAAAGAAAAATACATACCAAAGAAGTTAAAACTGAAAAATAATCAGCCAAACTTGGTCAGATGCTTATGATGCTTACAGGGTCTCAGAAAGTAATGTCAAGTAATGTCAAGTAAAACAAGTAATGTCAAGATTTATAGCAAGGTGTCCAAACACTCGAACAGCCCACCTACAGCAGCAGAGTTATTGCTAGGCAAGGAAGCTGAATCACCCCTATATTCAAGAGACTTCTGAAGGTTACTACAAGAGCATACCCATTCTCAAATATCAGGCATACAACTGGAGATGAGGGAAAAGGAAAATCTTTAAAACAAAGACTTTTCAAGAATGAGTGTGCCCCACCATACCACCCTAAGGGAGAAAGGAATTGGGGGTGGGGGGAGTCACTCAAAAGGAAAAATGCAGCTAAATAAGATTTACAGACAAAGAGAGATAACTGCACACACACAAATATTTAGAGAACCCTACATTTCCTGGTTCTGAAAAAAAGGAATGCATTAGAGCAGACAAATGGAAGTCTAGCACACCCAAAAAGGTGGTCAGATGAATGTGAAGGGATAGAAATCATCCCACCTTCACAAAAAAAAAGGCCTCAATAAAGCTACAGTCTAGAACCAATCATGCCAAATGTAGTTCATAAACCTTGACTGGTTCCCTGGTTAAAAACTAAAATAGTTATAACCGAGGGTTTTGGGGGGAGGGAGTTTAGGACAATTAAGAGTTATTTGAGTGTGGACTCTAGGCCCGATGATGTTTACTGAATTGCAGTAATGTGGTCTTTCCTAGGTGTGGTAATAGTATTGTGGTTATGTGGAAACGTGTTCTTGTTTGGAGAAGAGGCATGCTAAGATACTTAGGCATGAAGCATCAATGTCTACAACTTCCTTTCAGATGACTTGGCAAAAAAGAAGAGGGTATGTATAAATATAGGGCTTCCCAGACACTCAGTGGTAAAGAATCCACCTGCCAATGCAGGAGACACAGGTTCAATCCCTGGGTTGAGAAGATTCCTGGAGATGGAAATGGCAACCTGCTCCAGTATTCCTGCCTGGGAAATCCCACGGACAGAGAAGCCTGGTGGGCTACAATCCATGGGGTCACAAAAGAGGTGGACATGATTTAGCAACTAAACAACAAAAATGTATAAATATACACATACCCACACACACACGCCGAAAGTTATTTTTCCAAGACTCAGATCATACATACACTGATCACTGCAACATATATTCACCGAGTGCCTTCAAAGTTAGCTAATCCAACTCCTTTCCTATCTTTAAGCATCGGAGGTGCCATATGCAGCTATGAAACACAGCAAAGACAACAGGCCTATACCAGCCCAAACCTCTTTGAAGCCAGTTTATACATTCAATACAAATTGTAAGCAACAGGGATGGCTAGATACTGTGCTCACGACTGTTCTGGAATTTAAGGTCTACAAAGGAAGGAACAGACAAGTCACAAGTAATTCTTACCAAAATGATAAATACTATGTCAATCGGTATGACTCTAAGGAAGCACACAGGTCTGTTCAGACTCTTGGAAGATTTTTCTGAGCTCCTACTATGTCTCAGGCTTTGGCGATGCTGCAAAGAAAAATCCACAGTCTTGGACCTCAGAGAGTGAATAAATCATCACACAGAAATGAAAATGCTTGACTGTGGCATTTACATCAATATAAGTTCCTGAACTCAAACAAAGTGCAATTGTTACCTTTAGGATCTTCTGCTTGAAAGAGAAATCCAGTCTTAGGTCATATCTGAACTCTCTGACCTGTGAATAATGTGCAAGTTCCAGAGTCCTGTGAGACAAATATCTTTCTTTCCAAAGTGCCAAACAAGATAAACAGAAAACAAAAGTCTGTGGTGCTGCCTTCTATGGCTTTAGAGTTAAATAGAAAAAAGGAACATGAAGAAGGCAGGACTGAGCAGGAGCACAGATTCTAAGCTTATGAAAGGAAGTGGGGGAGGAAACATTCTTAGAACGCGTAAGAGAAGGATGCTCGCAAATTAGCTGAAGGTTAGAAATATGTCCAAATACGAAGCTGCACTGACGGCAAGAGGTGGGGGCAGGGAAAGTCCTGTGGATTAGAATTCCTGTAATAAGAGCCCTCAGCGTCCCTCTTCTACCTGCTGCTCAGTAAAATGGTACATAGGACGACTACACACATTTCAATTTACAGCCAACACGACAGCTATTATGACATCACTTCTTCTTACCAGGAAAAGACCAGTCTGCTTACTTCTGGAGAAAAGTCTGTTTCATTTAGATGTCTCCAGTTGTTGCATGAAGAAACAGAAGTATTTCTCTAAATTGAAGATTTTTTTCTAAATGGAAGATTTTTTTTTTCCTCAACAGAAAGATTTCCTAAATTTCTAGGAATACCTAATCCTGACCTAGGGCCAAAAGTCAACTTTACAAGAAGACAATGAGGGTAGACGGTGGATGAATTAGGAATTTTGGATTAACAGATACACACTGCTATATATAAAACAGATAAACAACAAGGACCTACTACTATACAGCACAGGGAACTACATTCAATATCTCGTAATAAGCTATAATGGAAAAGAATCTGAAAAAGAATAGATATTTACACACATACACACAAATATGCGTGACTGAATCACCTTGCCATACACCTGAAACGAGCACAGCGCTACATGTCACCTACACTTCAATTTAAAAAGATGACGCCAGAGACATCCACACTATACAGTGGCCAGCATATTTGTAAAACAAGAGAAAGGGCAAAAGTTCTAATGGACAGTCATGGAGTCCTACAGACTTAAACACTACCTTGCACCTTCTCAAGTGTGCCAACCTTACCGTATTCTTTACACATTCACACACACTTCCTACAACCAGGACAGGAGCTGTGGAGCAGTAAGTTCCACTTTCAGAACCACATGAACTGGCAGGAGAGCAAAATCCTAGCATTCACCCTGGTCCCAACAATGTTACTCCTCATCAATCACATCTCCACAGAAAACATGAATTATCTTAACGAATAAAGGGATAAGCTATACAATCAAGTGATCCCCTTTCACAGTATACACTATCTCAATTTAAAATGCAACAGAATGGATATACCGTCAAATGCTTTTATCACCTTTCAAATATATCATCTTCCCCTCTGTCCTCCCCAAAATCATAACTAAATGATTAATGATCAGTTAAGTTAAGCTTAATTAATGATTAGTTATGATTAAGTTTCAGCTTTTTCATTTTCTTCTTCTCTTTCAAATACGTTAAGTGGGACCAGGCAAGGCAGACATCTGCTTTGGGTAGGAAGTCAAGATGGCCAAAGCAGAGCATCAGAGTCTATCTGGGACAAAGAAGACAGGAACCCCAGGAGGAGTGTCAGTCAGTCATGTGGCGCTGGAACCCAAGCTGGGTGAGAAGAGCATCCACAGAAGGGTAGCTCGACAGGAAGTGCCAAAGTGGGTTGAAGAGAGCATCTCTATGGACAGGCAGCCTGCCCCTTGGTGTCAGAGCCTAAGCAGGGTGAGACTGCCAACATGGATGGGCACAGAGTGCAGGAGCCCAACAAGGACATCTCCATGAAACCCAAGCCTAGCATGGGGTGTGCAAGCTGAGGCACCGTGAGGTGGGCATCCACGGAGGAGGGCATCAAAGTAACAGAGCAGCCCAACTGGGACCAGGAGCTCAGGTATTACTGGCACAGAGAGCTGGAACATGAGCAGAGTGAAGAGGACCTCCACGCAGGGAGTGACCTGGAGTATGAAGTCAGAACCCAAGAAAGGTGACGAGGGTGTTCCCAGAGGAAGGTAGCCTAACACAGGGTGTCAAAGCCAGAGCAGGACAGGAAGGATGCCTGCCTGGTGGGGAGGATGCCGGACCCAAGAAGGAGGAAGACAGCTCCCAGCGGCTGGAGGGCAGGCACGGAAGGCAGAGCCAGGTGAGACCCACACCCACAGCACAGGTGAGCTGGCAGTGGAGTTGGGAGTTCAGAGGTGGGGAGAGGGGTTTCTGCATAGTGAGGCAACCTGCGGTTGGTTTGAGAGTGAAGCAGGGAGAGGAGGGCATTCACACGAGGGAAGGGCTGGGAGATCAGATTCATACAAGGGGATCAATTAAGTAAACATATATATTAGAGACAGTGGGAGGGCCTTGGTTAAGAATTTGCCTTGCACTGCAGAGAACAAGGGTTTGATCTCTGATCAGGGAACTAAGTTCCCACAGGCCAAGGAGCAACTAAGCCTGCGTGCCACAACTNGCAGGCACGGAAGGCAGAGCCAGGTGAGACCCACACCCACAGCACAGGTGAGCTGGCAGTGGAGTTGGGAGTTCAGAGGTGGGGAGAGGGGTTTCTGCATAGTGAGGCAACCTGCGGTTGGTTTGAGAATGAAGCAGGGAGAGGAGGGCATTCACACGAGGGAAGGGCTGGGAGATCAGATTCATACAAGGGGATCAATTAAGTAAACATATATATTAGAGACAGTGGGAGGGCCTTGGTTAAGAATTTGCCTTGCACTGCAGAGAACAAGGGTTTGATCTCTGATCAGGGAACTAAGTTCCCACAGGCCAAGGAGCAACTAAGCCTGCGTGCCACAACTACCAAGTTTGTGTGGCACAGCTAGGGAGCCCACGCAATGCAATCAAAGATTCCATACAATGCAGTGAAGATCCTGTGTGCCACAACGGAGCCCACGCAACACAACCAAAGATTCCATACAATGCAGTGAAGATCCTATGTGCCACAACGAAGACCCGAGGCAGCCAAATGCATAAATAAAATACCAGTACTTAAAAAAATAAAGGTAACAGGAGCCAGGCTGCTATCAGAGAAGGAACTATGAACACTGGAAGAAAAACGTCCTAGAATAAACCATGTGGTGTTGGGTTGAACTTTTATGTAATACCTGTATGTGTGTGCACACACAGACACACACACGCCTTAGCCCTATCTACCAACAGGGCCTGGGAGTAATGACAATGGCAATGGGTATGCTCAGCACCCAAATCTTGACTTCTCAAGATCATTCCTCATTAAAAGGAATTCAAGAGATCCTCAAATAAATGGTTAATTCAAGGCTGGGTTCAGAGAAGTACAAGAGTGCCTAAGAATCAAACAATGATTAAAAAAAAGAGAGACAAGCGCTGGCTTGAAAGTAACCTGCTGGTCAAAATCTGGGATATCTGAGCATCAGAATAAATAATATTGAATCATAACCCACTGAATAAAATAGGAAACCCCAAGTCTACACTGACAAATGAATAAACTGAAACCTCGACAAGGACAGTACATTCACACATTCTCAAAGTGTTTCTAGAAAGGGGAAAAAAAAGTTAATTTCATAAGCAAACCTAGCAGGCACTTCTTTAAGAGATCAACTTAACACCATTAGTAATGGGCTAAATCAAAATCATGTTCCACTTTACAGGTGACAGACAGAATGCAGTGTCACTTCTGTGCTATTCTTGTCAACACTGCATAAACTGAATCTAACGAGAAGCCACTATGACAAGAAGTCTGCACACTTCATTGAAGAGTAGTCCCCATCACCACAACTAGANACCAGGCTTCCCCATCCCTGGGATTCTCCAGGCAAGAACACTGGAGTGGGTTGCCATTTCCTTCTTGAATGCATGAAAGTGAAAAGTGAAAGTGAAGTCGTTCAGTCGTGTCCTACCCTTAGCGACCACATGGACTGCAGCCCACCAGGCTCCTCCACCCATGGGATTTTCCCAGGAGTGGGGTGCCATCGCCTTCTCCCTGAAATTGCTGAGTCATATGATAATTCTATACCTAACATTTTTAGCAACTGCCAAGCTGTTTTTCGAAGTGGCTGAACCATTTTACAATCCTGCTAGCAATGTAGGAGGGTTACAGTTTACCCACATCCTCACTAATTCTTGTTGTTTTCCTTTTTTTTTTTAATTGCAGCTGCCATAATGCCCCTATGGATCTTTTGCACAAACTCAGCAAGACCTTCCACTGGATGCCCACCAAGGAGATAATCAAAAAACATTATCTGAGAACCAGAAGCAGATTCTGGAACAGATGCTGTGCTGTGTGCTTAGTCACTTAGTCTCATCTGACTCTTTGCAACCCCATGGACTATAGACCACCGGCTTCCTCTGTCCATGGAGATTCTCCAGGCAAGAATACTGCATTGGGTTGCCAGACCCTCCTCCAGGGGATCTTTCCAACCCAGGGAAGACTCTTTACCAACCCAGGTAGACTCTTTACCATCTGAGGCACCAGGAAAGCCCTCTGAAACAGGAATGGCAGTGAAGTATCTAGAAATACACACAATTATTATCACTAAGTAGTGGGCTTATGCGTGACTATTATTTCTAGCCTTCTGCTTTCATGCTTTTTCAAGTTTTGTGAAATGAACATTTGAAAATGTGCCCCGCAGCCATTTCCTCCCATGTAAGTCATACAAACCAGGGCTGGTATTTTTCCAGTGAAAAGGTGATCACTAAAAACACTTCAACAAAGTCACAGAAAGCAAAGAAGATATTTTTATAATCATGAATATCTGGCCCAACTCTCTCAACTAAAGGAGAAAAAAACTGGACCCAGAGGGAGAAAATGACATAGGCAAAGGCTATGAATTACTATTATCTTGATGACATTTGTTAGATGGCTAACGAAAGACCAAGGTAATGTCTTCCCTAGACGCCTACCTATGCTCTTTTCGACTTCATTGCACCACACTGCAAAAGTCCTGTTATCAAGTCCATTTTTGATAACACATCAATGCACCTCGCAAATATTAATTCAGTAATGACTTGACAACTTCATAAACTTGAAGGTGCAAAAAGACAAAAAGAACAAAGAGCTATTGATAGAACGACGAAGGAGGGCAGAGAAGTTTTCTCTGAGCTGAAGTTTTAGACTTGAGAGTGAAATGTCAGTGCAACAACAACAAAAAAAAAACATAGATTCATAAATCAAAAAAAAATCCCCATAACTCTAAATGACTAAGTAAGGGCACCCTGGACGTCAGCATCATGGACAGAGCCGCCCACTCCGCCCACCGCCCCCTTATTACCCATCTTATTGATGCTAGTAGTCCAGAAAAATGAAGGCTTCCTTTGGGTGTTTAACGATACGTGAGAATAGGAATGGTGAGGTGGGGGTGGACGCCACGCCTAGTTCTGATAGATCCAAGAGCCGAAACCTTGGCTACTGCCTCTCTGTTCCAGCTTTCCCCCAATCTCCTCCATTATTTTTCTCCAGTCCTTTGACCCTGGAGCCCTTGCTAGGAGTTGGCTAAGAATGGGCCCGCCCCTCTGTCAGGATTCGCCACAAACTACAGGAACCCCGCCTCTCCCTCGCCTGATTCGCTACTCCTGGCTTCATCCCGCCTCTCCAGCGAAACGATTGGCTGCCTGGCCAGCAGGGCAGTTAGCGCCTGCGGAGAAGCTGTGCCTAAGGAGAAGCTGCACTTCAGGTCACTGGAGGGGTGCTTCTCTAACAGTAATGGCAGCCACGGCGTTGGCGGCGCGTACCCGACAGGCCGCCTGGAGCGTCTGGGCAATGCAAGGACGAGGCTTTGGCTCGGAACCGGTACGCCAGCGGCAGGGTCTGCTGCCCCAGCCATGAGCGCGGATTCCTCCTCTCCCCCACGCCCGCGTCTGTACTAATACCCCCGTCTCTCTCCGCAGCCAGAGGGTGTTAGGTCCAGTGCGGGCGCTGTCCGGGACGCCGGTGGGGCCTTCGGAAAAAGAGAGCAGGCCGAAGAGGAGCGATATTTCCGGTGAGGTCCTGGGGACCCCGAGTCCAGCCCTAGATCCCTCACGGCCTTCCACTCCCTCTTCAACTGTCAANGAATCTGCCTTCAATAAGGGAGACCCAGGTTCGATCCCTGAGTCAGGAAGATCCCCTGGAGAACAGAATGGCTACCTGCTCCAGTATTCTTGCCTTGAGAATTCCATGAAGAGAGGAGCATAGTGAGCTATATAGTCCCTGGGGTCACAAAGATTCAGACATGACAGAGGGACTAACACTTTCACTTTCACACTGACTTATTACTTTCATCTCATAAGATTACCAAAGATTCCTAAGATTCATATACCAAGTATTGTTAAGAATATAAACAAATGAGTATGTTCAAATACTGCTAGAATAATATATGAAACAGTAAACAAACAGAAACACAATTCACCAAGATCTAGTTCACAGTTTTAGCATATCATTTAAAAACTCTGCTCCATGTGCAAAAGGCAAATTATGTCATACATACACACAGCATGAGTCTCTCTCAATTCTGAGACAGAAAAAAAAGTAAAGAAAAGGCTGTTTTTAGCATAGAAAAATTCTGGAAGGCTCTAAATCAGAATGTCAATGAATGTCAATGTCAATGAATCAGAATGTCAATGACATCCTGAGAAAAAGAAAAAACAAACCAAGGAGCAATCAAGCTCCCTGACTTCAAACTATACTACAAAGCTACAGTCATCTAAACAATATGGTACTGCCACAAAAACAGATGCAAAGATCAATGGAACAAAACAGAAAGCNAACACCCAAAGGCTTGAGGGCCCGACTGTCGCCACCTGTGAGCTCACGGTGCCCTGCCGAATCCCACGGCCCCCATATCCAAGTCATTTCCACCTGCGGGTCTGCAGACCTCGACTTATCTCTTCCTGAGTCATCTACCGTCTCCACCCATGGAGTTCTACCCGCATCGTGCAGAATACCCCCTAGATTCCTCCCAGAGCGTCTAAATCCGACGGTTCCACTATCGAAAGACTCACTGAGCCTGACTCTCTCGGCCCTCATCCCAGGCCTTAGCTTGCCAGCCCCGCAAGGATGAATTCCCTGATTCTTCAGACCCTCAGCCATTTATAGACCCTTCTGCCTCTGCAACACGTGTTGAGACACCCATCCCCCCTTTTCTTGGAGACTTGGCCTCCTCGCCCAGCCCAGCCTCCTTTAGGTACATGGATTGGGCTAGGCCTGTCTGCCCTGTTTACCAACCTCGAGTTATCTTATACTAACTTGTATCCACCGTGGGGAGCAGCGTGGAACTATCTATCTTTTCTCCTTGGCCTGTCTTTTCTCTTCTGCCCTCTCTCTCACTATTAAGGATTATCCCCATGGCACCTGTCATACCAGAAAGACAAGGTGCAGCCCTTAGAGACCATCTTAATTGGCCTCCCACATTTTACGTTTATGGAAAACAGAAGCCTATATGTGGCCAAGCCAACATTTGAATCATCCGTTCTTGAGAACTAAATTGGACTCAAGAGACCACTTTTATTTTTCCTCCCCTTCATTTTGGCCTTTACAGAGGGCCTTGCAGTCCTCAGGCAAAGACAGCCCTAGATAAACTGTGGTAGGACACATATATATTTGTCCTTTAACTATGCACCTTTATATCTCCCCACCTCCTTTTTGCCCCCCCCCCAATTCTGTTCTCTGGGTTGTTACTCTAATAAGTACTTCAGGTAGGGACTTAAGTCACACCTCTCTGGAGTTTTCTACTGAATCTGAAAGGACTCCTTCATTAGCGGAGGAATTTCAGGCACTAGCACCAGGACAATGGAATCATTTTTGGCCATCTCCTGTAAATGTTGTGTCTTAGGATGAAGTTATCGTTCATAGGGGGGCTTGAAGAGGGTAGAAGAGGATGGCGAGCCAGACTCCTGTGGGGTTAGGATGCCTGTTCTTTGCCTTAGGTATTTTAGGGGCTTAGTGATCTCTTTGGGGTGAAGAATTGGGATTAAACCAAGAGCCACTCTGTCCTTGTAGAGCCCGTGCTAAAGAACAGCTGGCTGCCTTGAAGAAACACCATGAAAATGAGATCTCTCATCATGCAAAGGAGATTGAGCGCCTGCAGAAAGAAATTGAGCGGCATAAGCAGTCGATCAAGAAACTAAAACAGAGTGAGGATGACGACTAAGTGCGCCAGTTCTCCATAGAATGGCTACCTATTGTTGCCCACTTCTAGGTAGACATAGTTCTGGTTTAACCAAAAGCAACCTGTGTGCTTCCCACAAATCATAATAAATTGTCATTAGTGAACTGTGTCTAATGCTTCTGTCTGAAGAGGGGTAAGGGGACACACTACTGGGCCACTAAAATGAATCAGAAGACAGGGTACCCGCAGTAGGGAACTTGGAGCCAAAGCAGTATGATGAGTGCTGTGCCGCAGAGGCAGGAAACAGCGTGACACAGAGAACAGAAAGCCCCTTTTCCCCGTGAGACACTAGGCAAGAGGCGGCGGAGAGAGCTTCCTAAGGGATGTCAGTGTGTAAGGTCAAGAGCAGCCTGGAAAACAGGAGTGGTTGCTTCAGTTCAGTTCAGTCGCTCAGTCGTGTCCGACTCTGCGACCCCATGAACCTCAGCACGCCAAGCCTCCCTGTCCATCACCAACTCCCAAAGTTTACCCAGACTGATGTTGATTGAGTCAGCGATGCAATCCAGCCATCTCATCCTCTTCTTCGTCCCCTTCTCCTCCTGCCCTCAATCTTTCCCAGCATCAGGATCTTTTCTAATGGGTCAGCTCTTCGCATCAGGTAGCCAAAGTATTGGAGTTTCACCTTCAACATCAGTCCTTGCCATGAACACCCAGGACTGATGATCCCCTTTAGGATGGACTTTAAAAGTTGTAATTCAAGGCACCATCAGTAATAATCCTATTTTGCATTTATAAAATGGATTAGGCAACTCCATGTGAACTAATTACCCTTGTTCTAATTATCCTCATGCAGGTTGAGAAGGCTGGAATTAGAAATCGTGTCACCTAGGCATCCAGGTGATTAGACTCTAATCTGTTAACAGCACAGAATCAGAATTATCACTGAAGTTACATTTTGCTTTGCCAAGCATCCTCTTGCTTTAGACTTTAAGGCCTTTATTATACAAACTATTTGTGTAATTCTTGTAGACAAAAATGCAAAAAACAACTTCAAGTGACATATGGGCCATTGGCAAGATATTTTCAATTCACCAGTTAAGTAGTAGAACATTTGCCCCAGAACTGTGATGTCATTTGTTTTAGACGGATGACTTTTTGTTTACACAAAAGGCTTTAGGACCATTGAGTGATAACATCTTGTACGAGTCGTTGACCCTATCCTTCCAGACCAGACACCTGATGGCTGTTTCCAAAACTTACCCACAGTGCTGCTGATGGAAAGTTTATTTCTAGATACTCTTAGAGGTATGAGTGCTGAGATTCTAGTGGCCAGCAACAAAATGACCTTAAAGATGAGGTACAATAAACGGTCATATTAACTCACATACCTTTTTAAAATTTTAAAACACTGCAAAATTTGAAACGTTTAAAAACTGAGGAACAAGTAACATCTTCCATTTTGGACTTTTGTGCAAAAAAAAAAAAAGCACACAAAATCTTGGGAATTCTCTGGTGGTCCAGTGGTTAGGACTCTGCTTTCACTGCCATGGGCCTGGAGTTTGATTCCTGGAAATAAGATCCCACATGCCCGGGGACCAAAAAGGCAAAGGAAAAAAAAAAAAATTGAAGATTATAGTGTTTTGTGACTTCTTATAATCAATACTTTCCTTATTGGGATTGATGTTCCTAAGTTGACTCCTCAATAGCAGTGTATCATCTGCTCTTGTCCTATGTTTTAAATAAAAATCAGTCATGATGATTGAATCAAAGAGTTGAAACTTTGAAGACAAGGAATCATGAGTTCAATTTTTTTTTTTTTTTTTGCCTCACCAGGCAACATGTGGAACTTCCCCATCAGGGATCAACCTGAAACCCCTGCAGTGTAAGTCCAGTGGTTAAAAAAACTGAGTTTCAACTCTTAAAAAAAGTTTTTGGAGCTGCCTAATTAAAAACTACCTGAGTTTTATGAAAATGGTAACTCATGATCTTTTTGTTAGGACATACCTGTGGTTAGTTTTCCTATCATGCTATCATAACGGAAAGCTATAACTCTGTTTTAAAATACTTTAAAATTTTTAAACAAATATATGTTAAAATCCTAAGATAATTTACGTGATATGAACCAGTTACCACAGACACAGCACAGGCCATAAGATTAACCAAAGACCCAGAAGCACCCTCAGGTGGTCCTTAGAATTTGGGAAATACTACAGCAAGGGATTCTTAAAGAAGCCACAAGGCAGCAGCGGCAGCAGCACCTGGGAACTTGTTAGAAATGCAGATTCCCAGGCCACATCCCAGACCTGCTGAAACTGAGGGTGGAACCCAGCAATGTCATTAAACAAGCTCCCCCAGGTGATTCTGATGTGCCCTGAAGTTTGAGGACCATTCTAAATTCTAATGAAATTTGCTGACATTCTTGAGCACAAGGCACTTTTAATAATCATCAGACATTGGCAACATATGTGTCAACATAGGCAGACTATTAAGTACAATGAAGATAACTGTATATTTAATATTTTAAATATTATATCTATTTGGTTGCGCGAGGTCTTAGTTGCAGCATGTTGGGTCTAGTTCCCTGATCAGGGATAGAACCCAGGCCCCCTGCATTGGGGCACAAAGTCTCAGCCACTGGAGGGCCAGGAAAGTCTCTAATATAGTTCTTAATATGAATGCT
Organism: Neotragus pygmaeus; assembly: GCA_006410875.1. Classification (NCBI taxonomy): domain Eukaryota; kingdom Metazoa; phylum Chordata; class Mammalia; order Artiodactyla; family Bovidae; genus Neotragus; species Neotragus pygmaeus. The sequence goes on from SJYV01001757.1 coordinate 844,509, forward strand.
ATTTTAGGACTTCTAAAAAAATGTATTAAGAATTATTCTGTACAAAACATATTAGCATTTTCGAACATTGCATTCCACAGAATACAATTTGGAAAATGCTACACTGGTTTATTGCATGAGTTAAAATCTTTTTTGTTTACAAGTAACAGAAACCAGCACTGGCTGGCTTATGGAGGAGAAGCCTCACAGAATCTCAAGACCTCAACAAACAAAACTCAGGCAAGGCAGGGGCCAGAGAAGCCCTGAAAAGTGCAGGGGATCTATCTAAGTAGCTTTCTAACCACCTGTGTCCGAAACATTAAAAAAAAAAAAAAAGAATTTCTATGGAATTTTACACGAGATTATTTAACAAGTATTTAATAATTGCACAAAAATTTATATTTATGGAGCACTTTAAATCTCATGATATTTCTGGTAAATAGGTTCATACACCATAAGCTTAATTTTATAACCAAAGTAACAAAAGCAGGGAATTGGGAATAACTTTCTCAAGGTCACACAAGCAGGTTTGAGCTGAGCAAGGACTTTACTTCAGAACTCCTGTTCCCACAGTCTTGAGTTGCAGTGGTTCAGCTACCTGTTAGCTCCCTCCTCAACGTGGAACAGGTTGGGGGTGGTGGGTCTTGGCCAGGACCATTGGGAATGAGCCAGGGTTATTCCACTATTTTCAAATGTGCACTGCTGCATATTCTATGGATTCCAGTTTCATACTTCTAAAATGTATTCATTTAATTTTCAATATAAAAATTATATTTAGTATCTACTACATGCTGGACACTTGGTAAACACTGGGAATTCAACTACAAAATAATTCCCACTGCTGTCCTTACGGAACCCACAGGCTATTGCCAAAGACAAGTGGTTAAACAACAGTGTCGTTCTACTGGGGTGAGTATAGAATGTTGGGGAGGTCGTGGGACAGGCACTCAATGCAGACCTCGGAGAGACATAACAGCAGCCAGCTAAACAGGAGAGACTGGCATTCAAGACTGAGTGACAGCGTCTGGCATTGAGAGAGATCCTTGGCTCCTGGGGGTCGACAATAGTTCAGCCTTTCTATCTGCTGCACGGAGGGATCGCTGCGGGGAGGGAGGAGGGAGTGCAGTAAGTTCTGTGGCTCTGCCCAGGGCTGAGCTGGCCCCCTGTAAACTGACTCAGTCACTGTGTCCCACTCCTCAGTTCTTTCTTTCTTCCTTCCATCCTCTCTCCCTCCTTTGCTCCTTTCCCTCTTCTTTTTAAGTACAGTCCTTTCCTAGAGCCGAAAACACCTAAACCACTTTTACCCTTGAGGAATCTTCAACCTCAAACATCAGAAAGGAACAAAAAGCTTGGGAGCAGGCAAAGCAACAAAGTACAAGGAGACGTATGCTAACGCTTCACACGCTGGGCCACCCAACACAATCTCGCAATTAGCAGATGCCACAGGTTCCCCCTTGCTCATCATCCTTTTTATTAACTTGAGATAAAATTCACATGACATAAAATTAATCATTAACCATTTAAAGTGTAAAATTCAGGGACATTTAGTATATTCACAAAGTTGAGCAAACATTGCCTCTATTTAGTTCGAGACATTTTCATCACCCCAGAAGGAAATTCCGTACCCATTAAGCTGTCACTCTCCATTTCCCTCTCAACCCAGCCCCTGGCAACCAGCTAGCCTGCTTTCTGTCTCCATAGACTTGCCTATTCTGAATCAACATGCAAATGGAATCATACAATATGTGACATTTTGTGTCTAGCTTCTTTCACTTAGAGTAAGGTTTTCAAGGTCCATCTATGTAACATGGTTTAAACTTTTATGTGTTTATTTTTGACTGCACTGGGTCTTTGCAGCTGCACGTGGGCTTTCTCAAATTGCGGTGAGCAGGGGCTTCTCTCTAGTTGCAATGCCAGGGTTTCTCATTGGGATGGCTTCCCATGGCTCTAGGGCACAGGGGCTTAGTTGCCCTGCAGCACATGGAATCTTCCCAAACCAGGAATGGAACCTATGTCACCTGCATTGGCAAGTGTGTTCTTAACCAGGGAAGTCCCATTTCATTTTTTAAAACATTTATTTTTAATTGAAGGATAATTGCTTTACAGTATTGTGTTGGTTTCTGCCAAACGTCAACATGAACCATCCATAGGTTTACATATGTCCCCTCCCTCTTGAACCTCCCTGCCACCTCCCTCCCGATCCCACATCTCCATTCCATTGTTTAATAGCAGAATAATATTCCATTGTGTGGCTATATCACACTTTTGACTATCCATTCATCAACTGATGGACATTCGGCTTGCTTCCACCTTTTGGCTGTTGTGGATAGTGCTGCTAAAAATATTCCTATGCAAGTATTTATTTGGACACCTGTTTTCAGTTCTTTTGGATAAATACCTAGGCGTGAAACTGCTGGATCATAGAGCAATTCTATATTTAACCGATTGAGGAACTGCCAATCTGTTTTTGCACAGCAGCATTTTGCATTCCCACCAGCAATGTACAGAAATCCAGTTTCTTCACACCCTCACTGACACTTGTTAAACGTGATTTTTTGATTCTAGCTATCCTAATGTGGGTATAGTGGTAGCTCGTCANAACAATTTCAGAGTGGTGAAGTGACTTGCCCATGTTCCCACAGCTCTAAAGTGTTGGAACTAGACCCTTCAATTCTGGCATCCTGCTTCCAAGTACAGCTGGGGGAGGGGAGGGGTGGATAACAAAAGGCTTCTGAGGGTAGGAAGGGGTGGAAAGGGATGGTGGCAAGGCTCTGGGGCTGTCTCTTATACACATCTAGATGTGTATAAGAGACAGATCCTAATGTGGGTATAGTGGTAGCTCGTCATGGTTTTGATTTGCACTTCTCTGATGACCAATTATATTGAGCATCTTTTTGTGTGCTTATTGGCCATTTGTCTGTCTTCTTTGAATAATAACTGCCTTCTCCAATATATGATGGCCGCTAGACCTTAATTGGACTTCCCTGATGGCTCAGACGGTAAAGCGTCTTGCCTACAATGTGGGAGACCTGGGTTCAATCCCTGGGTCGGGAAGATCTCCTGGAGAAGGAAATGGTAACCCACTCCAGTATTCTTGCCTGGAAAATCCCATGGATGGAGAAGCCTGGTAGGCTACAGTCCATGGGGTAGCAAAGAGTCCAACAGGACTGAGTGACTTCACTTTCAGACCTTAATTAGCTATATAGTTTGCAAAATTTTCTCCCACTCTGTGATTTTAGATGAGGTCATGAGAGTGGGACCCTCACGATGAGTTTAGAGCCCTTCTAAGAAGAGACATCAGACAGCTTGCTTACTCACTCTCCACCATCTGTGGACAGCGAGAAGGCAGCTGTTTGCAAGCCAGGACGAGAGCTCTCCTCAGAACCCAACATGCTGGCACGTTATCTTGGACTTCCAGACTCCAGATTCTGACAAAACAAATTTTGTTTTTCAAACTTACCCAGTCTACGATATTTTGTTATGGCAGCCTGACCTAAGATAGGCATCAAAAATATTCACAGAAATAAATTTTGAAAAGTTTTTACAGTTAGCATCAAGAGAAATATCCTTGTTCACAGTCTTTGACTCATGAATTTGCTCCTAGAAACTTAACCTAGGAGACTAATCAAGAATATAATGCAATATTTTGTATGTAAGAGTTTCATCTCACTTTGACATAAAATATTGAAAAATGTCTAGCAATAGATATTAATGAATGTGACACGTGAACATTTTACAGCCATTAAAAATTATGTTGTAGGGGAATTCCCTGGTGGTTCAGTGGCTAAAGCTCAACTCTTTCTGCCGTAAGACATCAAGAACCTTCATGAAAACATCAAGAGCTTCATTAAAAAAAAAAAAAAGAATTACTAAAAGAAAACCTATCAGTAAAATCACGTTATTATGAACTTTAAACAAATTAAGTTTAAAGAATAATTTTTGAAAATCATTATGAATTATAGTAAGTAGAAAAAGCAGGCTCCATAGCCATACATAATTTTTATGCTGTTTAGTCGCTCAATCGTGTCAGATTCTTTGCAATCCCATGTACTGTAGTCTGCCAGGCTTCTCTGTCCACAGGATTTCTCAGGCAAGAATACTGGAGTGGGTTGCCATTTCCTTCTCCAGGGGATCCTCCTGACACAAGATCCAACCCAAGGCTCTTGGGTCTCCTGCATTGGTAGGCAGATTCTTTACCACTGAACCACCTGGGAAGTGCACATAATTTATACGCTGTAAATATAAGCATAGTTTAAAGAATAGTAACATTATATTTATATGCAAAAATAAAAGCCAATGTGTTAACATTGAATCTCTCTTGGTAATAGGATTAGAATTTCAAAGGGATTCCCTCTAACCCCTTTCCCCCCCACTTCAGTTCTTTGAAAGTATCTTTTATTTTTTAGTTACAAATGTACTACATCTTGGCTTTTAAGCGATTATTAAATAAGTGTAGTGTATAAAGTCTTATAATTTCTCTATTATCCCTTTATCTCAGAGGTAACTGGATCCTAACAGTTTGTTGCAAACTGCACATATTTCCAGACTTTTGTTGCATCTGTGTAATCACTGACATATCTACATCATTCTGAATGTATCACCGTGCATTTGTTTTTTTGTTTCTTTGTTTTAACCTAACATTAAATTCAGCACATCTTTTCATTTCTCGTAGAGCACCTACAATACAGCACGTATACCTACCTGTCTCCTGCTTCTGTGCGGCATTATGCTTCCTTGTGTAGACCAATCTGTTTATTACTTTAACCAGTCCTCTTTGATGAACATTTTGGTTGTTTCTAGGTTTACACTTTCACAGCAATAGAACAATGAACAGGAGTAATACCAGTTTAGGGTAGAAAGGGTCAAAAATCTTTTTTTAAAGGGGGGAGGGGATATCATTTCGGGTTATTTCTTTTGTAGTTTTATCCTTTTCTGTACTTTCCAGTATTCTGCAATAATATATGTTACATAATTTGGAAAGGAAAAACATGAACTAAAACCAAAAGTTGATTAACAGAAGAAAAGGAAAGAAGGGTGAAAAAATGAAATGGAAAGCTAACGGCGTAGTCCCCTCCCCCTCCCCTGGGGGCGGGATCGGACGGAGGGAGGGGCGGGCCGCCGCAGTTCGCACCAATCAGAGACCGGTTGATTAGCGAGGAGAATTTGGAGACACTCCACGCCCAGCAATCAGCCTCGGGGTTATGCTTCCCTAAGCGGCCTGGAAACCAGCCTGGGCCTATCCCGAATGCCGCTGCGGGCTGCTACTGGCTGCCAGATAGCCCCGCCCATCTTCCTGCTCATTGGCAGCTATGGTCTTCAGAGGAGAGCCTGTTGCTGAGCAAAAAGAAGTAGGCGCCGCAGCTTTTGCTCGGGAGAGACTTTTAGACTGCAAAGGTACTGGGCGCCCTTGGGTCAAAAAAGCAACATGACTCACCTTCTTTTATTCAGTCCCTGCTAAATGCCAGGCTTCGTGCTCCAAAGTTTTAAATTTAATTGTCATGACCACTTTCTTGAACACCCGACTATCTACCAGTCACTGAGCTAAGTACTTTAAAATAAGAACAATTTAGTTCAGTCGCTCAGTCGTGTCCGACTCTCTGCGACCCCATGAACTGCAGCACGCCAGGCTTTCCTGTCCATTACCAACTCCCCGAAGCCTACTCAAACTCATGTCCATGGCGTTGGTGATGCCATCTAACTATCTCATCCTCTGTCGTCCCCTTCTCCTCCTGCCTTCAGTCTTTCCCAGCATCGGGGTCTTTTCCAGTGAGTCAGTTCTTTGCATCTGGTGGCCAAGGTATTGAAGCTTCAGCTTCAGCATCAGTCCTTCCAATGAATATTCAGGACAGACTTCCTTTAGGATTCACTGGTTTGATCTCCTTGCAGTCAAAGGGACTCTCAAGCGTCTTCTCCGACACCACAGTTAAGTACTATTTAAATGATCATGACTGTTTATTGAGCACCTAATCTTCATCATGCCTTGTTAAGAGACTCATATGCGTTAACTCTTATCCACACAATAACCCCTGAAGGTAAACGTTATAGCCCCATTTTACGAAACAGGAAACAATTTCAGAGTGGTGAAGTGACTTGCCCATGTTCCCACAGCTCTAAAGTGTTGGAACTAGACCCTTCAATTCTGGCATCCTGCTTCCAAGTACAGCTGGGGGAGGGGAGGGGTGGATAACAAAAGGCTTCTGAGGGTAGGAAGGGGTGGAAAGGGATGGTGGCAAGGCTCTGGGGCACTGCTCCAGTGATAGGCCTCAGGGTGATTGTCTGCGAATGGAATATATGCAGCCTTTGGGGCCTGGAGGACAGGGGGAGAGAGGGTGAGCAAAACTCCAGTTCGAAGACACTTCTCTCTGGAAATGGGAGGCTCTTGGGGCAGTCTGCAGGCGGCCCTAATTGGGGGCCTGTATCCCAAGGTTCTAAATTCTGCCTCTGACCAGCTTCTTGGGACACCTTTGGCAAATGCCTTCTTTCTGGACTTCAGGATTCCTCCCTATAAGGTGAGAGAGTAAGTCAAGATACATGAAGTGAATTTGGGCAAGGGGCAGAGGAAAGCGGGGTGGTCTCCGTGAAGTCTGGTTCCTGCTGGCAGCAAGGAAATCCTCATAGTCTTAGCTGTGGCCTAGCCTATTTTAAGGATCTGACAATTCTGGAAACTCAAAAATCTACCTTTTCCCCCAGCCGGTTCTGAGCTATAACAGAGTCCTGCCTGCAGGGTGCGCTGAGGGCTCACAGCCTACTGAACCAAACTGGAGCTCAGGTTTTGTGTTTTATTTTTTTTAAAGGGTGAATTTTGTTTTTAATTTATTGGGGTTTTCGAGCCGCATCTCGATGAACTTCCTCCACCAAGGATCATCTCACACCCCCTCCAGTGGAAGCAACAGAGTGTTAACCACTGGACTGCCAGGGAAATCCAAGAGGGGTGAATGTTTTGAAATCTGAAGATTTCTGTCCTCAGGATACAATCAAGGTACCTGAATTATATGTAATGCCCAATACCAGTTCTTCTCCCACTTCCTCTGGAAAGTTAGAGCTATTTTCAATTCCTTTGTTTTCCAGATGAAGAAACAGATCCTAAGAGATTGAAAAAAAAAAGATCACTTTGGATCACATGGCTAAAAACTAGAGCCCTAGTTGCCTGATTCCTGGGCAGGGCTCTTCGGAGAGGGTTGGTTCTGCTTTCAAGAGTCTGTGGCTGTTCTGCCCCCAATGCACAATTCCTGGGGACAATGTCAATTTTGGTTGTATAGCTTGACAGCTCAGGACCTGTCAGCCAGAAAGCCCTCCCTCAGCACCTAGCAAAATACCTGCTGAATGAGTAATTAAATGAATGAATGTGTGAATGAGCCACAGAGATTGAGTCTGCTTTGGTTTTGTCAAATAAGTCACCCGGAGTTGGATTTCTTTCCTGAAATTCCCTCAAGGCAGAAATGATATTCTAAAATGGAAGGGGAGGGTGTGGCAAACAATAAGAGCTCAGAAAATTACATCTGAACTGATAAATCATGGCCCCAGATCTGGTCAGGGTATAAAAATATTCTATCATATTGCATTTGGGATTAGAAAATTAATTTATAAAGAATGAATTCAGAACAGATGAGAATTCCATTAGGGTTAAAATCTGTGAGAGGGTCTGAAGCTAAAGGAGCCTCAGAAACATTTCAAATAGCATCTAGATGTACCTTCAGGACTGGAATGTGACTGAGGAATAAAAGAAAGCTTTGACCAATCAGTGGCCTCAACAGAGCTGATGCAAGAGTGGAGAGAAGGGCAACAGGAGGTGGATCTTTCCTGAACCAAAAATATGAGGCATGGGGGAGGGAAGGAATAAACTTGGCAGTATCACCTGGGCTGGAAGCTTCAGTGCTGGATTTCTGAGTCTGGCACAGTTCCTGATACACACTAGATGGTCAATAAATGTTTAGTGAATGAAAGAGTGAGGGAAGAAGCCTGAGCCCCAACCAGCTCTTTTGCTGTGGAGGTGGTTTAGTGATTCATCTTTTCACTGGCTCCTTTTGCTCAGATTCCAACTACCCTAACTACTTTCTGATGATAATTTGGCTTTTCATGGTATAAAGAGGTTCTGGCCTATCAATTATGAGCCACTTAACAATTATGTTTCTCACTCCCAATTAATATATTGGAATTCTGCTTTACGCATCAGTTCCTTGTGCCAGCCTGCTTCTTACATATTCAGGTCTTTCATCAGTGATACAGTGGAGTTTCTGCTTTGGAGTCATTCCTGTCTAGATTTGAATTCTTAGTCAATATATTACTAAGCTGTCTGACTTTGGCCAACACACCTCTCGAGCCTCAGTATCCTCATCTGTCAGATGGGGGCATAATGCCTACTTCATGATATTGTGGTGAGAATTACATGAGATAACAGATGAATCCTGGACTATCCTTGGAGGTCAGTAAGTAGTAGTATCTGTGTTCCTTCCAAGCTTTCCTTCAAAGGAGATTGGGTCACAAAATCTCATTCAATTGAGAATATCAGTGTCTCTTGCTTTTCACAAATTTACTTACTTTGTAAGTGAAGCCTTGGGAATGATTTAGTCATTTCCATGAAGGTTCTAAAGAGTCATTCTACAGAGGAGGGCAACTCATATTAATTAATATAGAAGTAGTTCCCAAGGACTCACTGATGCTGCAGTTCCAATACTTTGGCCACCAAATGCGAAGAATTGACTCATGAGAAAAGACCCTGATGCTGGGAAAGATTGAAGGCAGGAGGAGAAGGGGACAACTGAGGACAAGATGGTTAGATGACATCACCTACTCAATGGACATGAGTTTGAGCAGGCTCCGGGAGTTGGTGATGGACAGGGAAGCCTGGCATGCTGCAATCCATGGGGCTGCAAAGAGTCGGACATGACTGAGCAACTGAGCTAAACTGAGAACTCATTACATGCTAGTGGGAGACAGAGAAACAATAAGACACAATTCCGCCTTCAGGGAGTTCTGACACAGTCTGGTGCAGTCAAAAGCAGACTTTATGTGACCCTGACACAAAGTTTTACTTTTCTGAGTTTGGGTTTCCTCACTTTGCAAATGTGGTCAGTAACATTCTATTGCTGGTTGCAGAGAAGGGGTAAGACATGCAAATATGATAACAAGACTGCATCAGATTTGAAGACCAGTGGTACAAAAATGTAGAAACAATATGTTGAGGAGTTAAACAGTGGTAGAGCTTATTTACAGCTCAGTTGAAAAAAGCAATACTTTCTATGCTGCTGCTGCAGCTGCTAAGTCGCTTCAGTCGTGTCCAACTCTGTGCGACCCCATAGACGGCAGCCCACCAGGCTCCCCCATCCCTAGGATTCTCCAGGCAAGAACACTGGAGTGGGTTGCCATTTCCTTCTCCAATGCATGAAAGTGAAAAGTGAAATTGAAGTCGCTCAGTCGTGTCCAAGTCTTCGAAACCCCATGGACTGCAGCCCACCAGGCTCCTCTGTCCATGGGATTTTCCAGGCAAGAGTACTGAGAAAGTGGCATTTTAAAGCTTTCATTCAGACCACAGTTACTAATAAAGGCATTAATTGCTGGGCTGCAAATTTCAGTGGCCAGAGATTTGCAGAGAGAAAGGCTTGAAGATCAAACAAGGAACATGAAGGTGGCAGGTGATTAGGCTAGAAAAGATATATTGAGGCAGATCTTGGCAGTTATTGAGTGCCAGTATAGGGGTTGGACCTTCATTCTGTGACTGAAGAAATACCTGTAGAGTTGATCTAAACATTTGCCATTACAGAGTATATTTTAAAAGTAAAAGCTGAACCTGACATATTTGAGGAGGGTGACTTAGAGGGGAATTCAATAAGGAAGATTTAGTCAACAAGGGCATGTTATTGGCAGGATATTTTGTTAGGTGGCACAAGGCAGAAGATAAAGATGTTGAGATGTGGACCCTGCCCTCAAGGAGCTTATAATCAAAATTTATGTCCATAGAAAAGTACAACACAAGGTAGACTGTAATAAGTATTATAACAGAGCCCCAGCCCAAGGGTCTCAGCTTGGCTGAGAATGAGGTTAATTTATCTCTCCGAAGAGTCTGGAGACCAAGTCAGACTTGGGAAGCCTCAGAGGGGCTGTTGGAGGTCATCCAGTCCACTTGAGCTCCTGCTGGGATTCTCTATTCCTAGTAAACATTACCTTTGAAACAAAAAGTAGAGCTTTGAAGAAAAACTGTCAAGAGGCTGTGGGAAGTAAATAGAAGATGAAATCAGCTTTGAGGTGCTGGTAGAAGCGACTTCTCCCAAATGAAGAGTTGAAGGCCAGGAAATGAATGAGATGGGGAGGGAGAGAGTGCCTGGGGAGAGGAAAGATGAAAACAGAAACTAGGGGAACACCCACGTTCCAGGAGGTGGGAGGAGAAAGAAGAGTCAGAGAAGGAGTGGCCAGAGAGAGAAGGGAGGGGGAAGCAGGGGGAAACAGCAGAATACCTTGTCACAAAGTTTTTAGAAGAGGGGGGATAGAAGGCAAAGTGGGAGGCCCCAAGGGAGCAGAAGAGGGGAAACTTAGCAACAGGGTTTGAGGTTAGACATGAAGTTGCCAAGGAGATTCCAATGAATGAAGGCTTCCCCAGAGACTCCAGAAATAAGCTGGATTCCCTGTGTCTGGTACATTCTAAGGTGGAGCCTTCCCGGAGGCCAGAAGAACAGGGCTGTGTGCTCCGATCTCCAAAGATCGGGCGGTCAGCTCTGTAATTAGCACTGCCTCTCCTAACCCGAACCAGTCCCTCCAGGAACCGAAAAGCTGAAGAACATACTTGGGAGGGATTTCACACCCATGTGTCTCTGGCCCAGCCCGGTGAAGTCCTGTTTCATCATGCAGCTTTAGTGACTCTGCGGGGCTGTCACTCTGATCTGGTATTGCCAACATTCTGACTAAAGCCTCTTGCAAAAGTTTGCAGCATTCGCCGGAGGCTGACTACAGCTCCCAGAATTCCCCGGGAGCTTCCCGGTGCCGATTGGCTGAGCCTCAGGCTCCTGAGGGGGTGTTCCCCCGCCTCCCCGGGAAACAGGCATCTGATTGGCTGCGGTGCAGGGGCTTTTGTGTCCCCGCCCTTCCCCAGGGACCGCAGCGGGCAGAGCGGTTCTGCTGGTGTCAGAGCCGGGCAAGCGCTGGCAGTTCCGAGGCGGAGATGCTGAGGAGCGCTGGGTTCACTAGCAGCGCTGGCCACTGCGGACTTCCGAGGAGCTACGGACCGTGAAAATCCCTGCGCCGCGGCCAATCCCGAGGCCATTCACCCCTCCAGAAGCCAGACAAGCGAAGAGTCCAGCGCAGCGGCGGCCGTTCCCGGATCCTGGGCTTTCGGAGCGTTCTGGAACCCCGAGAGACACCTCCGCGGGCTCTAAAAGCTCCCCCAGCGGCCCCCAGTCCCGGCTGCCCGCGCGCGTCTGTCTGAAAGCCCCTCGGGTGCACGGGCGGTCGCCGAGCCGCGTCTGGGTCCTGGCGCACACCATGATCGTTGCGGACTCCGAGTGCCGTGCGGAGCTGAAGGGCTACCTGCCCGGGGCTGGAGAGGTAAGCAGCGGGCGAGCTACGCCACACTTCTCTCGAACCCAGAGCCGCGTCCAAGCTTCGGGTTGTTGCGAGCTGAGTCTGTGAGCCGCCCCCTCGGCCGGAGGAGGGGGAATGGAGCGCGTAACCCGGAGTGGGGTTGCATCAACCGGCAGCCTCGGTCCCCTCTGCCTCCGCCTCCTCCCCACTCCCCGGAGCGGGGGGCGGGGATGGGGTAGGGATTGTAGAGCCCTCCGCGGCTCCCTCAGACTCCTGGCCAAAGAGAGGGGAGCCTTCTCGAGGTTATCTTGGGTTTGGGCCCTCGTCTATGGAGTGTTCAAGTCCAGGCAAATCCCGGCGCAGCGGCGGGACCACTCCTCCTCCCCGCCCCCTTCCGCAGATCCCTTCCTCTAGGCTGGGGCTAGAGGAACCGTTTCTAGGTAGGATGTGTACCGGCTCCAGTGCCCCCGCTCGATGATGGGAGTACTTGGTGCTGACCCCGTCCCTAGCCCCCACCTGCACCCCCGATTTGCACTGAGGGCGCGGGAGCTCTGGGGCCTTGGCGGACTGCCGGGTAAGCCGCGGTGAAAGCTCGCAGAGGGGAAAAATCCTGTCCGCGGCTCCCGAAGCCAAGCGCCGATTTGGCTGTGCCCTACTAACTGATCTGACGTCCCAGAAGTTTGTTTTGCAGAGACTGCCTTTACAGTAAGGCTGGGAATAAGGCTGCACCCAATGTGACACCCCCTTGCCCCATTACCACCACCACGGACCATGAACATCTTGTTTATTACGCACCTACTGGATGGCAGGCTCCGGTTCTGCCTTTTCTCTGAGTCCTCAGGACTTAACCTAGCAGAATATGTGCTATACTGCTCATTTAGGAGATGAGGCAATTGAGGCCCAGGAGGGGCTGTGGAGAGGCTTCCTTGGCTCACCCTACAAAGCAGCTCATTCTTTGGCTGTGGTATGTTTAGGATTTCCCAGTGTGGCTGGCTCAGCAGGGAGTTTTGCTTGTTTCTTTGGTTTCCAGGCCTGGAGCCTGGTGCAGGTGTCTTACTGGGGTTGGGAGTCAGACCTGTGCTAGTCCTGAACTGTGATCCTGGGAATAAATGGCTGCACTTTTCTGAGCAGCTTTGTTTCTGGGGGTCCTCGGTTTTCTGTTAGCTTGTCACCCTGCCCCCCCGCCCGCCAGCCCCC
>SJYV01001757.1:857769-872984 GCA_006410875.1 Neotragus pygmaeus
TTAGGAGCCCAAGTGGAGGAAGGAAAACTGCTCCTGCCTCTTCTCAGCTGTGTGACTTTGACCAAGTCATCTTACTCTCTGAGTCAGTTTCCTTCTTTGTGAAAAAAAAAAAAAAAGGAAATAATTTTCTTTATTGAGAGCACCTGGGCACTAGAGCAGGTGTGCCCCCGGTTCATGTCCCCCAGCCCTCCTACTTTCTTGCTCTGTGACCTTGGCCAAGGGATCCCTTCTCTGATCAGCAGCTTCCTTCTGTTGGGTTTGGGCCCTGTCTCCGAGGGATTGTTGGGAGAGTTAACTGGGAAGACATGCAAAGGCCAGTGCACAGTGCCTGGAGCATAGCAACTAAGTCCTGCGTCAAACACGCTAGGTATTGTTAGAATGTGGCCACAGCATGTATTTCCCCTTCCCTAGAGTGTCTCTTGCAAGGGGGTGTCTGAGCCCGCCCCTCCTGCCTGAGGCGAATGTTGGCTCATCTCTCTTTGGGACAGCATCTGGGAAGTGATATGGGGAGAAAAGCAAGCTCCAGGTGGACTGGGCAGACTCTGAGGGCGGGGCCTTTAGATGGAAGCTTGCTAGCTGTCAACAGCAGAAAGGGTTGGGGGAATTGGTAATGTCAGACCCCTTTCTACATATTCTTCTCTCTCAAGAAAAGAGGACCTTGGGAAGATGTCTGTTTTAAGCAGACTCTTTTAGAAGACAGTAGGGTGCTGAACTCACAGAGCCCTGTGCCCAAGCCCTAAGGGAAGCTGGACAAGTACATACAAGTACATACAAGGAATGTACAGTCCCCTCAACTCTCATACTGTGACACACAAGTCAAGGCCTTCAGACACTTTACTCTAGTACTGTTAGTGTGTTCTCAGAGCCCTCCTGAGCTCTTGAAACATCACTGCTTCAAGGAAAGTCTTTCCTTCCCCACCTCTGCATACCTGCTTCCTGTCCCCCTTCTTCATTGCAAGAGCTGTTATCCCAGTTATAGTGTAGCTGTTGTGTAATCAGGCATTTCTTGTCTGTGTACCTTGCTCGACTGGAAACACTGTAGGCCCCATCACCAGCACTTTTCTTAGCACTTAATAAGTGCTCGTAACTATTTGCCCTTGTTGGCTTAGCTGACCCTTGTGAACTGTGCACAGACTTTGAAGTCAGATCTGAGCTTGCCTGTCTGGAACAGGTCTCCAAAAGAGCCTCAGTGAGCTGTCTCTGAAGAAGGGATCAGTTCAGTTCAGTCGCTCAGCTGTGTCTGACTCTTTGCAACCCCATGGACTGTTGCACGCCAGGCTTCCCTGTCCATTATCAACTCCTGGAGCTTGCTCAAAGTCATGTCCATGGAGTCGGTGATGCCATCCAATCATCTCATCCTCTGTCATCTCCTTCTCCTTGTGCCTTCAATCTTTCGCTTCAATCTTAGCATCAGGGTCTTCTCCAATGAGTTGGCTCTTTGTATCAGGTGGCCAAAGAATTGGAGCTTCAGCTTTAGCAACAGTCCTTCCAATGAATATTCAGGACTGATTTCCTTTAGGATTGAAGAAGGGATAAGAAGACCTATTTCCCTCCAGGTGGTTGTGAGAAATCAACCAGATCATGGTGGGGAGATGAGTTTATGGCACCACTCACACGTGCTCTCCCAAAAGAGGACTCTGACTCCCTTTCAAGTGTAAACCCAGACAAGTATCTTGAATTCAGCAGCCCACGGGGAGGGGAGTCTCTACCCATGCCCAGCTGGCAGAGTAACCTCAAAGGAGTCTGTAACTCAGTCCTGGAGATGGCAGGCCCACCAGGAATAAAGGCTGAGGCTGATCGGGGTGGCAGACCGAACCCTTGCAAGCCAGACTGAGCTGAATTCAAATCTTGAGTTGGCCACTTGTCAGCTGTGGCTTAACCTTTGGAACCTTAACCTTTCCTTATGTGCAGAAGAGACCCCTACTCCCACTCCTGAACTGATGAAATTAAATGTAACCAGTGTGCTAGTGTCAGAGTTAATATGAAAGGGAATTGTGAGTTGACGTGTAAATCAGGAGCCAGGCACGGAGCGCTGAAGTGATTGATTCTCTCCTTACAACCATCCTGATGCTGTCTCAGTTGAGTGACCTCCCAGCTAACTGACCTCAGTGTTCTCGCTGCCCTGGGTGGTCCTCTCAGTTGAAACTCACTGGTTTTTTTCTCTGCCCCACCCTACCTGTGTTGCCTTAGGAGGGTCATCTCCCTCACTCTCGTCTCCCTTTCTTCATCCATATAGTCAGGAAAGGGATCTAGCCTTTATCGTGTGTGTGAACATGGATCCTGAGCCACATGTGGCTATTTAAATTTAGATAAATTAGATTTTATTGAATCTAAAACAGTTTTTTAGCTGCACTCGTCGCATTTCAAATGCTCGGCCACTGTATGTGAAAGTGTTAGTCATTCAGTTGTGTCCGACTCTTTGCGACCCCGTGGACTGTAACCCACCAGGCTCCTCTGTCCACAGGATTATGCAGGCAAACATGCTGGAGTGGGTAGTTGCTCCCTTTTCCAGGGGTTTTCCCAACCCAGGGATTGAACTCGGGTCTCCTGCGTTATAGGCAGATTCTTTACCATCTGAGCCACCACAGAAGCCTCCAAGGAAGTGACTTGGGGCTACCATCTTTATTGGGCAGTGCAGATGAACAATATTCATCATTACAGAAAGTTCTTTTGGACTTGCTGTGCTAAGTACTGGGGTCACAACAGGGAAGTTGATCAGGGTGTGCTCTCAAGGTATGAAACAATGCAGGATAACCAGGGCTGTTCCTGGGACAGTGGATCCCCTGGACATGTGGACAGGGA
This sequence comes from Neotragus pygmaeus, assembly GCA_006410875.1. Taxonomy (NCBI): domain Eukaryota; kingdom Metazoa; phylum Chordata; class Mammalia; order Artiodactyla; family Bovidae; genus Neotragus; species Neotragus pygmaeus. The sequence continues at coordinate 860,572 of SJYV01001757.1, forward strand.
GAAGGAGCCTCTCACTCCTGGTGAACCCCAGAGGCAAAGCCTTGGGGCCACTGAGACCTTGGGAAGTTTACAGAATGGGAATAGTTTCTGCAGTTGAGGAAATCTGATTTGTATCCTAACCCTGCTACCTCTTTCCTGGCTGAGTGACCTGACCTCTCTGAACCTTCTTCCCCATCTGTAAAATTGGAACTCCTCAAGTGCACATGAAATAAAGGCTTAGCCCATGGCAATCAGTGTTGTTACTGACCATTATTATTGACTTCCTACCCCAGGAAATAGGGAAGGGCTGGTTTGGAGGTGTCATTTCTTGGTGGTGGGCCTCTGCTCTGTCCAGTTCCTCTCAGGTTTGGGGTGTCTGGGTTGGGGAAGCATGCAGAGTATTGGAACTCTGGATTAGAATCTGCTCAATCTTGCCTTCAGGGCTTTGAACTTTCCGCTACCTTTGCCTGGAATGCTGGTTCCCTATATCTCTATAGGCCCTTTACAGGCCCATCAACTCATTTACATATTTGATATTTAGATACCAGCTTAAAGGTTGTCTCTTCAGTGGCTTCCCCTGTCTAGGACTGGAATACTGCACATTCTTCTCCACCCCATTATACACTCTTTTATTGCTCTTTGACTCTATAGAATCTGTGATTTGAAATCCTATTCATCATCTGTTTGTCTTTCTCCTTTGTAAATTCTAGGAAGACTAGAATTTACACTCTGGTACTCTTGCTGCCTATAATGTAGTCATAAAAAATATTTGCCAAGGGACTTCCCTGGTGGCCCAGTGGCTAAGACTCCATGCTCCTGATGCAGGGGGCCCTGGTTTGATCCCCTGGTTAGGGAACTAGATCCCACATGCCACAACTAAAGATCCCTCATGCTGCAGCTAAGACCCAGTGCACCCAAATAGATAAATATTTTTAAAAGTTTTCTTTCGAATGAACAGATTAATTCTGGTTCTATCTGGAAAGCACTTAGCACAGTGCCTTATACTTGAGAAAGCAATCAATGAATGGAGTGAAACAATGGCCCTCCCTGGCAAATTATGCCAGGTCCCACCCAATTAAATTAGAATTGCTGGGCCTTGGCATTGGTATTTTTTTAAAAGCTTCTCAAAGGGATTCTACCTGTACAGCTTGGGTTGAGAAGCCCTTGTTTGAAATAACAATGAGGTTAATGATCGCTGACTTGCTAAGTGCTTGCTGTGATAGAGATACTGAGGTAAGGCCTCCACAGGCATTATCCTCATTAAATCCCCATGACTACCCAGTGAAAGTAGGTACTATTATTACCCCATAATTCGAAGAGGAAACTGAGGCTCACATCGCTAGCAGATAATAGGGGATGGAGTTGTCTTTTGAGCCCAGGCATTTTGTGTCAAGAGTTCCTATCTTTTAAGGGTACTCTGCTTTATTGTCCAAATCATTATTATCATCTTCACTGAGGCCGATAACGTTGGTAGATCCGGAACTATCATGTAAAGATCCACAGGCCTCAATTTCTTCCTTTGAGAACTCCTGGGGCAGACTTTAGAGAGGGAGGGGCTTCCTGAAACTGTTCTCTGGCCCTCCCTACCTAGTACCCCTCCCCGTGGGTCTCTGGGCAGGCCTGCAGTGACCCAAGGAGCAGAGCATCCGCAGTTGGAGCAGGGAGGGGTGTGAATGAATGGGAGGCCACTGGGCTCGGTACTTTTGGTCAGGGTTTCTGGCTCCCAGTCCAGACTCTAAAGATTGCTGTTTCCAGCCAACCACGTGGCCTGTACTGGGCTAGTTTATCTCTGCACATTGCCCAGGGTGGCTGAAAGTCGCCCCCAGAATATCATTTCCCAGAGCATCTTCCGAGTTTGATATTCCTGCAGAATGTATAAGTGACATCGGAGCTCTTTCAGGCCTGGAAGGAAGAGTAATTTTTTCAGGTTAAAAAAAAAAAAAAAAAAACAACTGAACTGGGCTTCTCTGCTTTTGTAGGACTTGGAATCAGATCTTTGAGGAAGAGGAAGGGAAATGAGGGATTCTAAGCAGTGTTTTCTGCTCTCAGTCCTTAGAGCCGCTTTCCCCTGTGGCTTGCCTGCCNCCCCCAACCCCTGCCGCCCAGGTATCAAAACAAATGAGTAAATAAAATTGGTGGTTTCCATAGAGGCTCCTACACCCACGTCAAGACACAGCTGCTGCCATCAGCGTTGCCCTCCATGTAGCTCTGGTTTCTTCATTCACAGACTAGTGTGAATTACCTGGCCCTGCTCTTCACAGAATGTAATCTGGAAATACGGAGACCTAAATCAGATAATTAGAAGGCGATGCTTTCAGAAGCAAAAGCACTGGGAATTGTGGGGTCACAGATGAGGGTCAGAAGAAGGTGCTCAGACCCTGGAAAATGGAGTTAATTCTACAAAAGGTGTGACCACTGAGAGGGATCTGAGCCACTAACTATCTGGAAGGCAATAGGAGGTGGAGGCAGGATTTTAAGCCAGTTGATGAGATTTGCACTTGAGAAAGTTTACTCTGGCTATTGAAAATTTGCCCTCCTTACTAACCACCACAGTCATGTACTCACTAGATTTGCTCCTGGTCCCCGAAGTGGGGTTGCTGGTGGATGCTTTATTTATTCATTCATTCTGTTATCTTGGGAGAGGATGGAGAAGGGACCAGGGCTGTGGAGGCAGGTAGACCATTGGTGAGGCAGTGGGTGGTGGTCCAGACAAGGGACAGTGGTGTCTACTAGGTGATGGTGGATGAAGAAATGACAGTGAAGCTATATTATAGGAATCTAGTGGGCTTGGTAACCTGGTTTCAGGATATAAACAAGGGAAGTTCTCATACAAGTTCTCCAGGGGTACCAAAAGGTGACCTCCTGGGAAAGTGCAACACTGTGGCTGTATAATTTCCTTTGCCCCAGCCCCTGCAACTCAGTAGGGGGACTCCTGGGTCCCTTCCCAGTTCCTGAAGAATTCAGCCTGTGGGGTGAGCTCTCTTGCTTGTTTACCCTTTCTCCACCCACCAAGCTGCTCTATATCCCCACCTGACTCCTGGTGCACCAGAAAGGTGATTCTAAAACTCACTGTGGGGATTTCCTTGGTGGTCCAGTGGCTAAGACTCCACACTCTCAATGTAGGGGGCCCAGGTTCGATCCCTGGTCAGGGAACTGATCCCACATGCCACAGCGAAGATCAAAAATCTCATGTGCCTCAACTGAGACCGGCACAACCAAATAAATAAATATTTAAAAATAAAATTAAAGCTCAGTGTGGCCCCTCCGGTAAGGAGAGAGAACTATCTTCTTAGTCCTCCCTTTTACCTCTGACTGACCATGATGTGTTTCCTTCAAGGAGCAGAGAGAGAGCCGGGTCCGACGAGGCCCCCGAGGGCCCAGCGCCTTCATTCCAGTAGAGGAGGTAAGCTTGGCAGGGGTTAGGATTGTTGTTGGTCCCTGGGAGGAAAGGACGTGGGGCACTGAGTGGGTGGGTGGGGTTTTCTGGTCTCTTGAAATTGCAGCTTTGAAACTACCCCTTCAGGTTGCTGGCTCATTTAATCCACAGAACAGCTCTGCTTGAAGCAGGCATCTCAGCCCCATTTTACTGGGAAGAAACAAGCTCCAAGAGATAAAATGCTAACAACACAGCTAGGGAATGAACAAAACTGTGGTTCCCAGAACAAGACTTGTTTTTCCTTAAGAAGGCAGAACTATCTGTAGTTATCTTCTCACCCTTGAATATACATGTATTAAAGTGTTTTTTTTTTTCCCCAACTTCAAGTGTAATGGATGTTCATTATTTTAAAATTCCCAGTGTTTCAGAAAACTTCAGTTTCTTGTAATCCCAACCCCACTGAGATAATCACTGTTAACCATTTGCCACTGTTTTCCAGACTTCTTTTCATTTGAAGCCAAGGTCATAGTTTGTAACATGATTTTGTTAGTGTTGTTCATTTGGGGAGTTGGTTTTTTTTTTTTCCATTGGTTGTTTTGTTTTGTTATTTCACGTAATACATCAGATACATCTTTCATCTACTGAGTCAGATCATGCATTCATTTATTTAACAGGTGTCTGTTGAATGATTAATCTGTCAGGTACTGTTCTAGGTGCTGGGGATACAGACGAGAACAAGACAAACAAAACTCCTTGCCATTACAAACTGCCATTTCAGTGGGGGGTTTGTGGTGCGGAGAACTTCAAAACACACACACAGACAAATTAAAAAATAATCATTTCCTTCTTTTTCTTTGGCCTCCACTGAACAAAGACAAACATTTCCTTGTCCTTGCCTTCCTAAATGTGTAGGCCAAATAGTTAACGAGCTGTTAACAAATGTCTGAACTCTCCAGTTCCTTTCACCCTTTGTAAATGGATGAAAGCACACAGCCACCTGCTGTAGCCCAGAATGTTAAACTCAAATATTCTTATCTTTTTTTTTTTCATTGATAAATAACTACTCTTCTTCTGTAACAGAGGAAAGAAATAGTCTTTGAACTTAATTGGGAATTGAATCCTGGTTCTTCATTTATCAGATCTGTAACCTTGAGCCAAGAATGAAACCTCTCTGGGCCTTGATTCTCTCATGTGTCAGTGGGGGAAAATAATACTATTCACCTCACAGGAAATTGGGAAGAACTGATGAGATAATATAGATAGGGAAAGCTCCAAACTCAGACCTGGCATGGAGAAAGCACTCAAGAAATGTGAACTGTTTTGCATCTGCTTCCAGTGACTGCACAGCTTTGCACCATTACTACCAAGGGCCCAGGTTCAATCCCTGGTTGGGGAACTAAGATTCCACAAGCCACATGGCATGTCCAAAAAAAAAAAGAAGCTCTATGAAAGTAGGAGAAGCTGTATTCTAATCTCTGTGCCTGAGTCTTTCTATCTAAACTTGGAGAAAATAAGTCTCTAATTTCATAGTTATGAGGATTAAATGAATCAATATATATAATGTGTTTGAATAGCAAACATTGTATAAGTATCGACTACTATCGTATAGTGTCCAATAAGTATTTGATTAATCACGTAATGAAATATCTTTTCCTCCACTGATCTCCTTTTTGTTGGACATGGTGGTTGTCTTCAGTTTCTTGCTATTAAAATCACAACGAATGCAGTGACTATGTTGGTTTCTCTGGTGGGGAGGGCACGAGGGAGTCACCCTTTCCTCACCTTTGCTTGGCAGGTCCTGCAGGAGGGAGCCGAGAGCCTCGAGCAGCACCTGGGGCTGGAGGCACTGATGTCCTCGGGGCGGGTGGACAACCTGGCCGTGGTGATGGGCCTGCACCCTGACTACTTTACCAGCTTCTGGCGCCTGCACTACCTGCTGCTGCACACAGATGGGCCCCTGGCCAATTCCTGGCGCCACTACATTGCTATCATGGTGAGCTGGTCTGAGCCTGACTTTCGTAGGGGTGGGTTCATTGTGGGGTGCAGCCCTCAGATCTCTTTGCTGGGGGCTTGATTGCACAACAGGAGAAGAGGAGGCTTAGAGCAGAGCCCTAGCTTTATCTGACCCTCCATCGAATTTTAGATTTTTTTAAGTAGGAAATTTAATTTTTATTAAATTTAATTTTATTTTGTGTCAGAGGATCATTGCTTTACAATGTTGTTTTAGTTTCAAGTATACAGCAAAGTGATTTAGATATACATTTATCCATTCAAAAAGACACTGTCTCACTCAGGACCACCCAACCAGTGGCAAAGCTGGGGTTAGAACCTAAGTTTCCTGCGTCTCAGGCAACAGTGAGGCTTATGATGTTTCCCTCCATGGGGTGCCCACCGTGAGCAGGGCACAGGAAGAATAGGGTGACCTGGGCTCTGTCCACCACCTCCAGGCTGCTGCCCGCCACCAGTGTTCCTACCTGGTGGGCTCCCACATGGCCGAGTTCCTGCAGACTGGCGGTGACCCTGAGTGGCTACTTGGCCTCCACCGCGCCCCTGAGAAACTGCGCAAGCTCAGCGAGATCAACAAGCTGCTGGCCCATCGGCCATGGCTCATCACCAAGGAGCACATCCAGGTGCAGTGGGCAGGGAGGCGGGTCCCCAGGGGAACGTGGGGCTGGGATGGGGCTTGGCAGGCAGCCCGGGGCAAAGCAACTGAGCAAGTCTGGCCTTGCCTTTTCTCTCCAGGCCTTGCTGAAAACGGGCGAGCACAGCTGGTCCCTGGCCGAGCTCATCCAGGCCCTGGTCCTGCTCACACACTGCCACTCGCTGGCCTCCTTCGTGTTCGGCTGTGGCATCCTCCCTGAGGGGGACCCTGAGGGCAGCCCCGCTCCCCAGGCCCCTTCACCCCCCAGTGAGCAGAGCACGCCCCCTAGCAGGGACTCGCTGAACCACTCTGGGGTAAGTCAGGGGCTTGAGTCTTGCTGGGAGAGGAAGTTGGGGGCCTCTGGTCCTTGGGTAGAAGATGGTGCCTCCCTGTCTGCAGCTGCTTCCTTGTCACACCCTGGGAGACCTTAGAAAAGTCTTTTTTTTTTAAAGGTGTATTTATTTATTTTTGGCTGCACTGGGTCTTCCTTGCTGTACCCGGGCTTTCTTTAGTTGCAGCCAATAGGGGCTACTCCTTGTCGCGGTTCGCAGGCACTGAAGTGCAAGCTCAGTAGTTGTAGTGCACAGGCTTAGTTGCCCTGCAGCATGTGGGATCTTCCCAGATCAGGGATCGAACCCGTGCACCCTGCATTGACAGGCAGATCCTTAACCACTGAACCCCCTGGGAAGCCCCAAATCATTTGGTTCTGAAACTCAGTTTCCTCATGTGGAAGATGAGGATAAAGTCTCCTTCTTCGTTAAGGGTTGTGAGCCTGAGATGAAATAACCACGTGACTGGCCTCAGTATGGAACCCCTTGGGCTCAAAGCAGCTGACTTTTAACACTGTAACAACACAAAGGTCGCCTCTTATTCTGTAAAGTGGCCAGATAGATACTTTAAAAAGCCCTTTCCTGTGAGGGGAGCTGACCCTCAGAGAAGACCTGTCTGTTCTATAGCTGCTTAAACATTACTTCCGGAAGCACAGGCCGCATGAGCTGTCCAGCACAGAGAAGACACTGGGCCTTCATGATTGCTCAGACAGGCCCTGCCTGTGAGAAGGACGTGTGAGGTTTCTGTCAAGGGAGAAGGGGCGGATGGTCACCACTGGCTCAATCCTACAGGGCTTTGAGGCTGCCCGCGATGTGGAAGCTCTGATGGAACGCATGAGGCAGCTGCAGGAGAGCCTGCTGCGGGATGAGGGCGCCTCACAGGAGGAGATGGAGAGCCGCTTTGAGCTGGAGAAGTCAGAGAGCCTACTGGTGACCCCCTCAGGTACAGGGTCACAGGCATCCAAGTTCAGGGGCTGCCCCCTCCTTGCACGCTCTCTGCGGGGAAGCCGGCACCTTCATGTTACTGCACCTCGGTAGCCACAACCCAGCCACCACTTCCAAGAAGTTCTGAGCATGGGCTCTGGGGTAAGGCCTGGGTTTGAATCCTGGCCTGCTAGCCTTTCTTCTTTCTTTTTGGCCAGGCCATGTAGTATGCAGGATCTTGGGGATCTTAGTTCCCTGACCAGGCATGGAACCCATGCTCCCCGCAACGGAAGGCAGATTCTCAACCTCTGGGCCGCCAGGGAAGTCCCTGTTAGCTTCCCTGGCAGTGTGACCACTGATAAGTCACTTGCTGTCTCAGGTTCCAGTCTCCTCCTCCGTGAGTGATTCTTGTGTAGGGAAATGAGACAACAGAAGCAAAGTGGTGAGCACAGAGCCTGGCCCAGGGTAAGTGGCTCCATAAGTAGCCACTGTTGTTAGGGTTGCTGTTATTATGACAGGAGCCTTAGCCCCTGGACCACGGGTCTGATTTTCCGCCTCCCCCAGCCTGGCTCCTGCCGAAGTCCTGGTTCCACTCACTGTGGCAAGGAGCGTTCTTGGGCCCCCTATCCCACATTCCCAAGCACCCCTCTCCACTGATGATTAATGAGCGGTGGAGGCCTCTGTGCTCCATGCCTTGGCTTCACTGTGACCTCTTTCTGACATCCTCAGTGGACATCCTGGAACCCTCTGCAAACCCAGATATGCTGTGCTTCGTGGAAGACCCCACTTTCGGATATGAGGACTTTACCCGGCGGGGGACTCAGGCACCCCCCACCTTCCGTGCCCAGGTAGGTTCTCCCTACTGGTCTTAGCATTGCTTTTTAAAAATTAATTAATTAATTTTGGGGGGACTGCGCTGGGTCTTCACTGCTGTGTACATGCTTGCTTTAGATGTGGTGAGCAGCGGCTACTCTGTTGCAGTGTGAGGGCTTCTCATTGCCAAGCACAGGCTCTAGAGCACAGGCTCAGTAATTGTGGTTCAGGGGCTTGGTTGACCCACAGCATGTGGGATCTTCCCAGACCAGGGATCGAACCCATGTCCCCTGCTTTGGAAGGTGGGTTCTAAGCCACTGAAACTCCAGGGAAGTCCCAGCGTTGCTTTACAAACAAGGAGGAATGGGTAGTTTGTGTGATCAGCGATTTGGGCACCTTCTCTCCCTCAAGATTCCATGAAAGAAGTGGGAGACCCTGAAGGTGAAAAGACCCAGCTGGGTCCTAAGCTCAGGGGATCCTGACCACAGGAAGGAAGTCATCACCAAGCTGCATCCTCCTTAGCTTCTCAGGTCCAGACCAAGCAGCGGGTTAGATTTGTGGAGGTGGAGAGAGGCATTATGGAGATCCCAGCTGTGCTGCAGAAGATGACGTCTCTCTGGCCAGCCTCGGCCCCCAAGGATTCTACTCACTGACTGACCCCTTTCCATGTTTCTCAGGATTATACCTGGGAAGACCATGGCTATTCACTGATCCAGCGGCTCTACCCTGAGGGTGGACAGCTGCTGGATGAGAAGTTCCAGGCAGCCTATAGCCTCACCTATAACACCATCGCCATGCACAGTGGAGTAGATACCTCCATGCTCCGCAGGGCCATCTGGAATTACATCCACTGCGTCTTTGGCATCCGGTGAGTGAAAGTCCCCTCATCCAGGCATGATGTACCGCAAGCCCTCCATCGGAGCTCACAATTGCTTCCTTTTTCTCTTTGTCTTTCTTTCCCTTTCTTCCTGCCTATACTGTTCTTCAAATCAAATGTATTCCTTGGCTGATTATAAAAGATAATAGCCATCCTCAGTTCTTGAAAGTCTTTAATTCCACCCCCAGGAATAACTAGGGAGATTATACACACACACACACGTATACTTACATACATACACACATATATACATACAAAGAGAGTTATGTTTGTATTTCCATTCTAAGTAGCAGTTCTTCTCTCATAATAAAGAAAAACAACAGAAATGCCCAATGGTGAAATTCGATTTTTAGTAAATTTAGAAAAAAATAGATAACGAAAGGAAGAAAATAAAAATCATTCATGATCCCACCTGCTCTTACTATTGTCAGGTATTGGCTTGGTCAAAGAGTTCATTTGGGTTTTTCCGTCAACAACTTATGGAAAAACCTGAATGCATTTTTTGGCTAAACCATTATTTCACTGCGTGGGCTGAGCTGTGCTTTATTGGCCAATCTCCCGCTGGCCAACCTCTTTGACAAGTCTCCAATCCAGGAGAAGCCAAGGATGATGGGCATCTTAAGGTGTATATGTGGCACACCGTGGCCTCCCTTGCTGCCCAGCTTCCAGGTCCAGGCTGCTCCACTCTGCAACATAGCTCTCGCTCCTTAACCTTTGTTTACCAAATCTGCCCTGTAGTCTAAAACCGGTCTTCCTCATCCACACTGATCCGTGATGACTCACTGGCTCGCTGGACTGGGGAGGGACAGAATAGCTTCTAGACTTGTCACCAACTTGCTCCTTGACTTTGAACAAGCTGATTGCCTTCCATAGGCTTCAGTTTGCCCATCAGTAAAATGACTACCAACTCCTTTTTCCCTTTCCCTCTTCCTTCTCCAGGGTAAACATTCACACTGATCTCCTGCCCCATCTTCCATGTATGGCCTTAGCTGTAAAGTGGTGACTATGAATGTGGAGGCAGGCAGAGCTGGGTTTGAATCTCATTCCCAGCTGTGTGACCTGGGACTTCACTTCTCTGAACCTCCATTTCATCTATAAAGTGAGACTGATGAATACAGTACACTGTATACAATAGTTTTGTATCCAGTCCTGAACTGAAGTTTCGAGGATGCTGTGAATATATGTCCACATGATCAGTGCAGCGTGCTCAGCCTCTGTGCATTCCCTTGCGAGTCCAGTGGCCTGTGATATATGACTTTGGCTGCTTGTCTACGAGGAACCAAGCTTCTAGCTGCTTCCTACCTTCTGCCTTTTCTTGCCGCTCTCTGTCCCCGTTCTGTAGGGTGGGGCTGGGGGAGAGGAGCTCTGTGGGAGCAGAGGTGTGAGTGATTCTTCCTGGGTCTTTCCATCCAGATATGATGACTATGACTATGGGGAGGTGAACCAGCTCCTGGAGCGGAACCTCAAGGTCTATATCAAGACAGTGGCCTGCTATCCGGAGAAGACCACTCGAAGAATGTACAACCACTTCTGGAGGCACTTCCGCCACTCGGAGAAGGTGCGGCTTATGGGGGAGGAACAGGATGGTGGAGGAGGCGAGGGCTCAGGACCAGTGAGGTCCTGACCCGGGGATCCAACTTGTATCTCTTCATGTCTTCTGCATCAGCAGGCAGGTTCTTTACCATGAATGCCCCCTGGGAAGCCCATTTACTCACCTGTAAAATGGGTGTCCTCAGTGGCAGCCGGAAGGACCTGGGTTCAAATCATAACACTATCACTTGGGAGCTGTGTGACCTTGGGCAGGTCATTTTGCTTCTCTGAGCTTGTTATCTTGATAATAAAAATTTTAAAACTGCCTGTATTTCAAGGTCATTGGGAGGATGAAGTGAGAAAATGAAGGTAAACCTCTGATCCCAAATAAATGCTCAGAGGTAGCTGTTGTTTTTAGCTTTGGGGGATAAAGAGGTTAGTCATGATCGGGATAAATGTGCTTGAAATTCTCCCACAGTCCTTGCACCAAGTTACTCAGAGCCTTAGGAAAGGGAAGGATGAAATGGGTGGTCAGGGATGATGGCACTCTGGGAGGGAAGGGGATGGTGAGGAGTGACATCAGTTGCCAACAAGCCCTTGTCTGTGACCCCAGGTCCACGTGAACTTGCTACTGCTGGAGGCCCGCATGCAAGCTGCGCTGCTCTATGCCCTTCGCGCCATCACCCGTTACATGACCTGACTCATGTGCAAGACCTGCGCCTGGAACAGCTGACCGTGGGGGGCAGCCTTCTCGCTGCAAGGACTTCTCTGTTTGGAGACAGACCCTAATCTCTTCCTGTCCCATACCCACCTACCCTACTCTGGGGGTGGGCCTGGGGTGTGACGTGCAGCCTCCCCAGCCACACCCTCCTTCTCACTGGAATGGACAGGACCATCGCACTGACTCTGGTATCTCAGCTCTGCCCCTGGGGCGTCGGGGGGCTGGAGGAGGACCATAGCGGATTCCCAGGTGCCAGCCCCTTCTAACCGCCCTTATCCTCAGAGGCCAAGGGCACAGGAAGGAAAATGGACTGAGCATGGACTTGTGTGCCAGCAGGCGGGGGCCCAGGCAGCACAAGTACTTTGGCCTTCCTGGCCTGGGAAGTCCCTGGCTGGCCCCCAGGGAGAGGGGCGAACACCTCCAGGGACTGACACTCCAGCGGCTTCACCTCTTCTCCAGCTCCCTCCTCCACAAGATTTCATTACCTCCCACCTGCCATTCACCCATCAATGTGAAAATCAGGGTCACAGCTGGTCTGTGCACCCGGCTCCCCAGAAGCCCGTTCTATCCAGCAGCCCACAGGCCCCTTGCTCCCTGGTCACGCCAGTCCTAGTTCAATTCCCTTGACCCCCTTTGCCCTCTTCCCCTTTTCTCCACCACCTGGTGGAGTGAGGCCCCAGGAGAGAGACCAAGCAGGTCAAGCAAGTAGATTAGCTCTAGAGTTCGAAGTCTCTCTTGGTCACTTTGCCTTCAGATGAGGAGGGAGTATTACATGATAAATTCTCTGTGTTTTGGTTTTTCGTGGGTGAGGTTCTTTGCTGCCCACCCCCAGAGCCTCAGGCAGTGTCTGAGGGCAGTAGTGTCTCCCCAGAGCTGACCTACCTGGCAGAGGCTGGCACCCCATGCTGTCTCATCTCCCCTGGCCCTGCCACAGATGTTTGCCAAAAAAGTGAGCCTTTCCAGGTGGTTCCAGGGGCTCAGGGAGACAGGCAGGAGACCCCAAGTTTCTTGTCACGGCCAGGTGAGCCCCATTTCGAGTTACAGACTGAGGGGTAGGACCACATTTTGTGATATCTGGGCCTTCACTCAGGTTCTGAGCCCAGCCTGCCAGCAGCCAGCTGCACGCATTGCAGGATCCCAAGGGCCTCTGGGGATTTTACGTACCCACACAGACACCCACACACACACACACACAACCCCCACACACCCCCCACACACACCCC
>SJYV01001757.1:874406-974109 GCA_006410875.1 Neotragus pygmaeus
CAAGGTTCCGGTTGCTTTTAGGTGGATCTCTTGGAGGCAGAAGCAGCCAAGGACTGATCCCAGGCACTCTGTGTAGCAAACAAACTGTGAATTCTGACTTCCCTTGCCCTTCTTCCAGCCGTAGGTGCCTCCCCTCCGATCGGCTGGGAGGGGACTGAAGAAAGGCAAGGGCCAAGATGCTGCTGCTTCTGACCCTCCTCTCTGGGGCAGGGCAGGAGAGGAGCCTGGTTCATTGTGCCACATTTCATACCCGTGCAGGCATGGGCGAGCGACTGGCACCCCTTTCCGGCCTCACAGCCCTCCCTGCAGTGAAGCTGGGCAGGAGGAAAGAGGCCCCAGCATTGGGGTTTGGATTCTAGAGGGGACGTGATGATGACCGGCAGTGTCAAGTGCAGAAATCTTTGCCTTTGCTACCATTTCTGTATGATGAGAAATAAAAGTTCACCAAGGTTTTGTTTTGTACTTCTTGTTAATGGGCTGTTTTTCCATTTCCTGGGGGTCATGGTTCACCTCTTAGCATAAGCAGGGAGCTGCGATTGCATCAGGGACCTGACCTAGCAGCCCGTACCCTGCTGAGTGCTTGTGCCCGGTGACTGCAGGGTGGGGAGTGGTTGGCACTCAAAGTCTACTTTTGTCCCCTGGGTGTCCAGCCCCGCCACCCCTCTTTGGCTGGCCTGGTGCTGTGAAATAATAATGGCTGTGTTATTTTTCTCACTCAGCCTGGCCCTGGGCTGGGTACTTGGAGGTCATTTCTCTGAATCTGCAGCAAAGTCTTTCAAGAGAATTGAGACTCATGGGTCAAGTGGCATTACTGAGGCCATGTCAGGTCAGTGATAGAGCCAGGATTCCAACTGGGGTCAACTTGATTGTGAGGCCATGGCATTTCACCTTGCTGTTTTCCCACTACTGAGATCCTCCTGAGGCAGAAGGAGGATTGTGAGAATTTCTTGGGGGACCCTCTGTTTCTCCTGCCCTGTCACTTCATTCTTTCTGGCTTCTCACCCCTCCCTCGCTCTCTCCCCAGAACCAACGAGACAGGCGTGAGTAGTTAATGGGACTCCAGGTTGTGGCAATGCCGTTTAGTAGTAGCTATGTGACCTTGGTCAATCCTCTTAGCTTCTCTGGGCATCAGGGACTCCAGCAAACTTATCAGAAAAACCACATTATGACTAAGAGTTAAGACCGCTCCTGCTGGTTTCCCACTTCCTCTTAATGCTGCCGTCACAAAATGAAAACCAGGTCTCCTCCGGGAAGCCTCCCCTGATTGACTTCCCCATAACCCTTTCCTCCCTTCATTTTTAAAAAATTTGTGTATTTAAAAAAATATATTTATTTAGCTGTGCCAAGTCTTATTTGCAGCATGCAGGATCTTTAGTTGTGGCATGAAAACTCTCAGCTGTGGCATGTCGGATCTAGTTCCCTGACCAGGGACTGAACCCCCCTGCCCCCTGCATTAGGAGCACAGAGTCTTAGCCACTGAACCACTAGGGAGGTCCCCTTTAAATTTGTTTTTAATTGAGGGATAATTCAGTTCAGTTCAGTCGCTCAGTCGTGTCCAACTCTTTGCAACCCCATGAATCACAGCACGCCAGGCCTCCCTACTTTATGTAAATGTTGTGTTGGTTTCTGCTGTACAGCAACGTGAATCAGCTATATGTCTACATGTATCCCCTCCTTCCATCCCACCCCTAAAAGTCATCACAGAGCACTGAGCTGAGCTCCCTGTGCTATACAGCAGCTTCCCTCTATCTATTTTACATGTGGTGGTATATATCCCTGCTTCATTTTTGCAATGTTCCTATACACTTTTTCTTCTTTCTACAGTCATCTGAGAGGGTGGGAGAGAAAATAAGTCAGACTTGGAGTACAGAACTTAGATTCTGGTCCTGACCTATCATTTATTATCCCTGGGAGGGGAATTAGTTTCACAGTGTCTCAAGTTTGCACAAAAAACCAGGGCAAAACGTTTTCTTTTCCAGGTAGCATTATTGAGTGACTGTTGCCTAATGTAATCGCTCCATCGTCACAGCAACCCTGTGAGAAAGGAGCAGTGGTCCCATTTTACAGATGTGGAGAAGGAACCTCAAGTTACAGCCTAAGAATATGATACAGAACCAGGTTCAAATTCCAACCCTGACACTTAATGTTTTACCATAAGCAAGTTACTTCAATTCTCTCTCCTCAAGTTTTTTATCAATGCAATACAATTAATATTCCTAGGGTCACAGGAGGGTTGTGTGGATTAAATAATGCATGGAAAGCATCTAGCACAGTTCAGGTACCTTGAACTAAGTCATTCCATATTCAGATACCTATTCAACATCACAGAACAGAGACAGAATTTGAATCCTTGTCAGTCTGACTCCAAAGCATTACTTTAGTCCCCAGACCCCCTATGCCCTCAGTCTACATCTCTAAAAATCATGTTCAAGTTGATTTGCCTGTAGAATTGAAAACTCTTGGCTCCAGATTGGATCAAAAGAATCTGTTTTAGACTTCTGCAACCTGCAGTCCAGGACCTGGGCATGTTTACCCAGGTCGGAGTTTGTGGAAACTTTCTGGTAGCTTAATTTTTGGTTGGTCTGGCTTTTGAAGACTGTTAAGAGTAGGTAGAAACAGGAGCTCAATGAGTCTCCTCTGCTGCTGCTGCTAAGTCACTTCAGTCATGTCCAACTCTGTGCAACCCCATAGACGGCAGCCCACCAGGCTCCCCATCCCTGGGATTCTCCAGGCAAGAACACTGGAGTGGGTTGCCATTGCCTTCTCCAGAGTCTTCTCTAGCAGATTTCATTCACCAGAGCCCTGGGACAAGTGGAATGGAGAAGTGGCTCCCCAAATTTTTGTGCCTCAGAATCTCCTAGAGGGTCAGTGTTTAGAGATAGAGCTCAGAAATTTGCAGCTTTAACAGTTTCCCTGCTGATGCCAAGGTCATTCTTTCATTCAACAACAGATGGTGTGCACCTAATATGTAAATGACCTGGACACAAAGTAGTAGAAAAGACAAGCATGGCTCCTGCCTTCTTGCAAGTTATTATCTAATGGAGGAGACAGATATTAGATCATTACACAACTAATTGTTTCAATTATAATTGCGATCGGCACCTCAAAAGGAGAGATTCAAGGTGCTGTCAGAGTATTTTCAACCTAGCATCAGAAGCTTTTCTTCCGAGGAAGTATGTTGGATTTCTGCAGAAATGAACACACATCCAAGAGGAGCGATTTCCCACCCACTGAAGCACCTTCTTGGAACCCAAAGTCTCCATGGAACGGTTAGAAAACTGCTAACCTACATTCTTCTCTAATGGATGCTGTTGTGTGCAACATAGACTGTGGAAGGCATGCCTTCCTACACGCCACACTCTGTTGGGAGAGTGTATTGCTGAGTGCCTTTCTGGGAACTGCCCTGAGTTGAAGGGAGCAACCAAGTTCATGGTTATGTCCCACCAGGCAGTCTAGTCTGCCTCCAAGGCCTGGTGGATAGGAGAGGAGTATACAAAGGTCTGACCTCTTTGCCTCTATTTGAAACAACTCAAGGATTGCCCCAGCTCTACTGTTGCCTTCGTGATCAGCTGAGGTCCATGTTGCTGCTGCACTTGCAGTCCAAATTCTGTCTGATTCTAATCCCCAATAAACCTGTGCAACTTTCCATTTCAGAGTCTACTCACCAAGATACTTAGCCTAAGACACACTTATTGCAGATGGTGAAAGTAAAGACCAGAGAGGAGAAATTTCTTGCTTGCGGTCTCACAAGCCTGAACCTTTAGATCCTCTTCAGAGTTTTCTACCGCCCTATGTCAGAGTCCTACAACTTCCTGTCTCAACTTTCTTTTCGCAAGGCTGGAAGCGACAGCTGCAATGCTGACAGGGCCACAAAAGATCCTCTCTCCCATCTCTACTGTCAAGGCTGGAGACCTTGGACAAGTTACTTGCCGTCTCTAGGGGAATGTTAAGTACACTCACTGCCTGAGTGTCCTACCTTCTCTTAAGCCACCCTGTGTCATGGCCCCGGTTCTGAGAAAAACCATGTCTCATCTGGAAGAGCTTCTTTCCCCTTCTCTCTGAATCACCTCTAACCTCAATATTGCTTCCCATTCAGGGAAGCCTTGAGCTTCTGTCCCAATTCCAAGTTTCTAAACTCACCTCTCAAGGAGGAGCCCCTTTTCTAAGTTCATGCCCACATCATCAGCGGCTTACATTGTTGCAGACACTGCTGGATGGCGGCGGTATAGCGGTGAATGAGACAGACACAGTCCCAGCCCTCAAGGACCTTAAAACCCAGTGTTAAAGATGAACATCCCGCAAGTACTTTGATGAGTCCTGGGCGGAAAAAAAAAAACACCAAAACGCAGAGGGAGCCATGAGAACACGCAGCAGGGGAATGTCCATACTCAGGATGGGAGTTCCCAGAGAAATACCTTGGACATGAAGGATGAGAAAGGACCAATCAAGGATGAGAGGAGAGAAAGGGGGTGGAACCAAAAACAATTTCTGGCTGGGACTTCCCTGGTGGTCCAGTGGCTAAGATTCTGCATTCCCAAGGCAAAGAGAGGGCCATGGTTCAATCCCTGGTTGAAGGACTAGATTCCACAAGCCATAGCAAAAGATCCCACATGCCTCAGTGAAGAAGATCCCACAACTAAGACCTGGCCCAGCCAAATAAATGAATAAGTATTCTTTTATTAAAAAAAAAAAAAGATTTCTGGCAGAGGAAATGGCACGAGAGAGTTAAAACAGGAAGGCAGCCTGGCAGGGGCAGAGGGAGCAGAGAGAATATGAGGAAGGGGGAGGTAAGGAGAAAGCCCAGGGCAGGCAGGCATATTAAGAATTTTGAACTTTATCCTATTGGCAAGGGGAAGTCTTCAGAGATCTTGCTATTTACGACAAAATAGACGCTGTGGACTGAATGTTTGTGTCCCTCTCGAATTCATATGTTGAAACTCTAAATCCCAGTGAGATGTTATCTGAAGACAGGACCTTTGGGAGGTAATTATGTCATGACTGTGGACGCCTCTTGATGGGATTACTGCCCTTATGAGAAGAGACAGGAAGGAGCTTGCTTTCTCTCTCTCCACTATGTGAAGACATAGCAAGGACGACGGTTCTCATCAACAACTGGTCTGGCTGGTACCTTGACCTTGAACTTCCTAGCCTCTCAGTTCAGTTCAGTTCAGTCACTCAGTCGTGTCCAACTCTTTGCAACCCCGTGGATGGCAGCACATCCTCCCAGACTCTAGAACTGTGAAAAATAAGTGTCTGTTGTTTATGTCACCCAGTCTAAGATTATTTTTGTGATAGCAGCCTGAATTGAAACAATAGGTAGCCTTTATTAGAAGAAGGAGTAGAGAAGGTCGTGAGACTTAGGACTGCCTACATGCTGGGTCCTCCATAAGTGATTCACAAGCATGACCTCATTTCTTTCTCCCCACAGCCCGGTAGAGTAGAGCCTGGTATTGTCTCCCTTTTACAGATGGACGTAATGGAAATGAGGGCTTCCCAGGTGGCACTAGTGGTAAAGAATGCACCTGCCCAGGCAGGAGGTGTGAGAGACTTGGGTTTGATCTCTGGGTCAAGAAGATCCCCTGGAGGAGGGCATGACAACCCACTCCAGTATTCTTGCCTGGAGGATCCCATGGACAGAGGAGCCTGGAAGGCTACTGTCCATAGGATCACAAGAGCTGGACATGGCTGATGCAACCTAGCACATCATACATGATGGAAATGAGACTCAAAAGTCCCCTGAGTCAAAAAAAGCTTCTCTGGTTCCCCATCTCCACCCTCAATATACGTCTTCCTCCTTTGACCTAAACTTAGCAAGTGCTTCTGTTTTTCAAAGGCATTTTTTTCCTAATATTATAACCATGACATGGCTCACTAACCTCCCCACTTGACTGCAAGCCCTGTGAAGGCAGAGGATATTTGTCTAGCATGTTTCCGGCTTGATCTCCAGGGCCTAGAGTAGGACCTGGCATGTGGTCAGGATTGAAAAAATAAAATAGGTATGGAATAATGTTTGTATCCAGCAGGATGGGCTCAACTGGTAAAGAATCCACCTGCAAGGTGGAGACCTAGGTTCAATCCCTGGGTTGGGAAGATGCCCTGAAGAAGGGAATGGCTACCCACTCCAGTATTCTTGCCTGGAGAATCCCATGGACAGAGAAGCCTGGCAGGCTACAGTCCATGGGGTTGCAAAGAGTCAGACAGCTGAGCAACGGAGCACGGCACATCCTGGTCTAGTATGCCCGGTCTAGTGCTGGCTCTGGGCAGCAGCGTTCCAGAAATAACAACCTCCCCGTGTTTTGAACTTGGCCTTGGCTCCGGGTGTTTGTCTGTTACGTCTCCAGCTCTCAGACTCTCAGCGTCAGTCTGGTGTCAGGGAAAGAGCTTGGACTTTGGAACACTGAAGACGAGGTTGAAACCCAAGTGCAAGTCCGTCTGGAATGAGGCAGAAGACAAGTAAACAGAACCAGTTACCTATATGGCCTTTGATAACTTTATGTAATTTTATCATCTATAAATGAGAATATTACCATCAAAAATTATTAGTGTCAGAATCAAAAGAGAAAATGTTCACAGCGTGACTGTTTAGTTCATTTAGTTCCTCCCTTCCATGGAAGACAGGGGTTAGATCAATGTCATTCTCTCAGACGAATTGCCTCTATTTCCTCATCTGTGAAATGGAAGTTGTGAAATGAAAGATGATACGGAATTCCAATGACCTAGAATGCTTCCCTCCCAGACCTGTGTGGGGCTAGCTTCTTCTAAACCTTCAGTCCTCACCTTTAATATCATCTCGTCAAGAGGTCTGACCCGATCCCTGTTTCTAAACCTAACTCCACCCCTTTTCTCTTCAGCATCTTTCATAATCTTTATTGTTTCTTGCCTGTCTCCTTGCTCGCTGTTGTATCTCCACTGTCTGCCACAGACAGTGCTGGCATAAATGCTCAATACTATATGTTGGTTGCATTAAATACCTTTTGATCACTTATTCACCAACCAGGGGCTGTTCTCAGCAATCCTAACCACAGCCCTAAGACATAGGCAGGGCAGGGATTTCACTCATTTTACAGCTGTGGAAGCTGAGGTCTAGCAATATATATATCCCTGGTGATCCATGTTCCCAATGTGAGGGGCCTGGGTTTGATCCCTGGTCAGGAAACTACATCTCACATGCTCTAACTAAAGATCCTGCATGCCACAACCAAGACCCACCACAGCCAAATAAATATTTTTAAAAATATATTGCCCAAGAATTTCTCAAGCATATTACCAGGAGTTCTAACTCTTTGGCCTGTGCTGTCTTCACCCACCCTTCCAATGGAGAAGGAAAATTGGAAGCCCAGGAATTGGAAGCTGTAAGATTTAAGTTAAGATTCCCTTCCTGAGGCTCAGTTTTCCCAACTCTACAATGGGTAGAAGGTAGAAGAATCCTTGCCTTAACTAGTGGTTAAGGTGAAAATCAGATGAGAGAGTGAGCTGAAAGCATGTAATAAACTGAAGCACTATACTTATTCATGGAGTATTTTTTATATTAATATGCAGAATCAATATTGACTTCAAAAATGAATCATTGTAGGCTGGAAAGGCCAGGGAACTTTCCTGGAAGTGGTGATTTTTCAGCTAGGCCTTAAAGATAGGTAAGATTTGGTGGCAGGGGGAAGCTCAGAGTTGAAGTCACAGACCAACCAACGCAAGGCTTGCCAGGTTCTCTAAGTTTTACTTTCCCCCCTTTGAGGTAGGTGTTCCTCTCTAAAATTTTTCCTTTCAAATAAACTCATTAAAGTATAATTTGCATGCCATAAAATGCATATGTTCTAAATACACAGTTCAATGAGTTTTGACCCCTATGTAACTAATCAAATGCTACATAACTAACCCAAATAGGAAAAGGAGTACGTCAAGGCTGTATATTGTCACCCTGCTTATTTAACTTATACACAGAGTACATCATGAGAAACAATGGGCTGGAAGAAGAACAAGCTGGAATCAAGATTGCCGGGAGAAATATCAATAACCTCAGACATGCAGATGACACCACCCTTATGGCAGAAAGTGAAGAACTAAAAAGTCTCTTGATGAAAGTGAAAGAGGAGAGTGAAAATGTTGGCTTAAAGCTCAATATNCCTTCATACCTGTCTCTTATACACATCTTTCTACAAGTTCTATTGACTGTAACTCTTATGCATTACTCATAAACCCATCTAGTATCTATCCACATTCCTTTACAAAAAATTTTCTTTTCAGCAGCATCATTTCATTTTTCACCTTTTTCCTATTTTTATGTTGTTTCCAATTTTATTTAATGAAAAGGATATCAGATCCAGTAACTAAAAATGCAGTATAATAAACACTTAGCAACATTTTTTACTTATTCCTTGCAACCTGGGCCTCTACCGTAGTGAACAACATACAGTACCTCAAACACATCATGCTGTTATATTTCTTGGTGCTTTTGCTTACTTGAGTTAGAATATCCTTTTTGGCTTTCAAAAACTTGTCTGTTAAGAGGTTCTACTGCTTATCCACCCACTGAAAAAAGTGAATAGATTACTTTAGTGTCCTATCTACCCTGCGAATAACTCAAGCACAGTTCTTCAAACACTGTGTTGCATTTTTGTTTATAGATGTTTCACAAACTGAATGAAAGGACTATGTCCTATTAATCTTTGCAACCTCAGGACCTCCATCATACCTCATCTTCCTCCTCATCAGATTCACACTAATAATCACCATGATAACTAATATGTATCTCACCCATAGGTATAAAATAATATATCTTGATTTGTTAAATAACAATGAATGAGAGTGTGCTGAATTCAGGTCTTCAAATTTATTGAACTTCTACCTTTACAGGACTCTGTTTTGATTCTTGTGAAATACAAAGCTCACTAAAAAGTGAGGGCCAAAGTGTTACCCCTGCCTTCCAAATATAGGCAGATACATACNTGAATGAGAGTGTGCTGAATTCAGGTCTTCAAATTTATTGAACTTCTACCTTTACAGGGCTCTGTTTTGATTCTTGTGAAATACAAAGCTCACTAAAAAGTGAGGGCCAAAGTATTACCCCTGCCTTCCAAATATAGGCAGATACATACACAAACATGACCCACAAAAATAAATAACAACATAAAAGATACAAATAGTCTACTACAGGGATGCAATAATGGTGAGACTAATTTCTCCACAGGCAGTTTTGTAAATGTTAATGAGTGAAATATATTTGATCTGAGTGTTGAAGTATGCATAGAAATTTTATAGCATGATAGTAATTCTCCCTCTGCATTCCAACTTGGAGAAGCAAACAAATAAAAGACCTGCAGGATGTAAAAGCAAATTAAAATATATCAAAATAAAATAGTGAATAAAAAAGTGACAAGAAATCCAGTGTCCAATAGGTGTGAGTATTTATGAAAGATTTAAAATTAATATAAAGTTAGAAAGGTTGATTGTGGAAAAGGTATTCAAATCATTTGCTCAGTTTTTATTGGTTTGTCTTTTTTTGTGTGTTTGTATTATTGAGTTGGAAGAATTCTTCATAGATTCTGAATCAAAGTCTCTTGAGAGATACAAGATGTGAAGTTTTCTGTATTTTTTTTTTCTCAAATGTTTTCAATTTTGGATGGTAACATTCAGAGCATACATGATTTTGATGTAATTTTGTTATCTTTCACTGTTTGTCATATCTTCACTGTCAAAGCAGTGTCCAGTATCTGTGATATAGTTCTGGTGGAGCTTATATCAACATCTTATGTTCCATTCAAGTGGTGAACTCTGCAAGTTGCAATGTTCTACATTAGTGGCAATTGTGTCTTCACCGAACTAATTCCTTGGTGCTTCTTTGGGTGGAATTCTGTTAATTAGCATCTGAAACTTTTAAACAGGTTTTCTGGTATTTTGGTTACTTCATCAATACATATGCAGCTACTTTCTGCTGAGTTTCACCTGAATTTGTGCTACCTTCATGATTAAAAAACAAACAGAAAGCAGCAACAAAAAGCCCACTTACTGCAGTCACTGAGAGAATAAACGATGGGTTACTCATGACATATTAGACATAATAGTTCAAAAGAATGTTGGGAAGTGTGAAAAAGGCTACTATGGTTGTGAATCATCTTTCAGTTCAGTTCAGTTCAGTTCACTTGCTCCGTCATGTCCGACTCTTGGTGACCCCATGAATCGCAGCACACCAGGCCTCCCTGTTCATCACCACCTCCCGGAGTTTACTCAAACTCATGCCCATCCAGTCAGTGATGCTATCCAGCCATCTCATCCTCTGTTGTCCCCTTCTCCTCCTTCCCCCAATCCCTCCCAGCATCAGAGTCTTTTCCAATGAGTCAACTCTTCGCATGGGGTGGCCAAAGTATTGGAGTTTCAGCTTTAGCATCATTCCTTCCAATGAACACCCAGGACTGATTTCCTTTAGAATGGATGGGTTAGATCTCTTTGCAGTCCAAGGGACTCTCAAGAGTCTTTTCCAACACCACAGTTCAAAAGAATCAATTATTCAGTGTTCAGCTTACTGGCCACCAAATTATTTCTCAACTATAAAATTCAATTGAGGTAGAGAATTACTTTTCACATTATTGTGTATACTCCAGAACTTATTAATAATTAAGGTACACTTCTTTTCTGGAACAGAAAGGAAATTATGAGCTAATAAAAAAAAGACCAATTAAAGGATATTCCCTGGAAAGTAAACTTTAAAAGTAGTTGATGCATATTCATTTCAATGAGTATTTCCTAGAATCCTTTATTTTTATTTTTTATTTTATTTTATTTTATTTTTTAATTTATTATTTTTTTAATTAATTTATTTTTTAATTTGACTTTACAATACTCTATTGGGTTTGCCATACATCGACATAGAATCCTTGATTTTTAGATCTTGACAATATTTCAACTTCACTACAGATTTAGTGAGTTGCCCAATATATTAAACAAAATTTCTTTTCCTTATGAAGTACAGTATTAAGTCCCATTTTTTAAATTTTAATTTAAAATGCAGTATAGTGAAAATGAAGTCCCTCAGTCATGTCCGACTCTTTGCGACCCCATGGACTGCAGCCTACCATACTCTTCCGGCCATGGGATTTTCCAGGCAAGAATACTGGAGTGGGTTGTCATTTCCTTCTCCAGAGGATCTTTCTGACCCAGGGATCAAACCCAGGTCTCCTGGATTGTAGACAGATGCTTTACCATCTGAGCCATCATGGAAAATACAGTATAAACTAGTTCTATATAAATTAAAAAGAGAAATAGGCTTATTGTAACTATATGGCTAGTTTGTGTCAGATTATCAAATTAAGATTATGAAAAAGTAATCTTCCAGCCCATCACTCCAGCTCTAAGTCATCTACTCTTGTTATTCAAAGGCATTTTATATTTGAAAATATTTGTTGTATTGACATAATTAAGTCTGCTAGAAACCTGAAGGCAGATATAAATAAGAAACGAGGCGCCAGTCTATGTTCGATGCAGGATGCAGGATGCTTGGGGCTGGTGCAGGGGGATGATCCAGAGAGACGTTGTGGGGTGGGAGGTGGGAGGGGGATTCAGGATTGGGAGCTCGTGTACACCTGTGGTGGATTCATGTCGATGTATGGCAAAGCCAATAGAGTACTGTAAAGTAAAATAAAGTAAAAATTAAAAAAAAAAAGAAATATGTTAAAAGAAAGAAAAAAAAAANCCTTTAGGATGGACTGGTTGGATCTCCTTGCAGTCCAAGGGACTCTCAAGAGTCTTCTCCAACACCACAGTTCAAAAGCATCAATTCTTCGTCAGTTTTCTCTATAGTCCAAATCTCACATCCATACATGACTACCAGAAAACCATAGCCTTGACTAGATAGACCTTGGTTGGCCAGGTAAACAGTTATTTTTACCAGCAAAACAGGTTTATTCGGGAGCAGTAAAGAACTGCAACTCAAGACATGCAACTGTGGTGAACCAATTGCACATCTGTGTTGTTGTTAATCACTCACTTTTTTGTTAGTAAATCACAAAGTTTTGTATCCAAAAATTAGAACGAAAAAGAAAATGCAACAAAAAGTATTACTTCACCAGGCTTAGGACAATATTTTCATTCTAGGCATTTGCTAATGAACATAGCAGTCATTAGATAATCAGCTTCCCTGGTGGCTCAGATGGTAAAGAATCTGCCTGTGATGCAGGAGACCCGGGTTCAATTCTTGAGTCAGAAAGATCCTCTGGAGAAGGGAATGGCAACCCACTTTAGTATTCTTGCCTGGAGAATTCCATGGACAGAGGAGCCTGGTGNAAAGAAAATGCAACAAAAAGTATTACTTCACCAGGCTTAGGACAATATTTTCATTCTAGGCATTTGCTAATGAACATAGCAGTCATTAGATAATCAGCTTCCCTGGTGGCTCAGATGGTAAAGAATCTGCCTGTGATGCAGGAGACCCGGGTTCAATTCTTGAGTCAGAAAGATCCTCTGGAGAAGGGAATGGCAACCCACTTTAGTATTCTTGCCTGGAGAATTCCATGGACAGAGGAGCCTGGTGGGCTACAGTCCATGGGGTCACAAAGAGTTGGACATGACTGTGCAGCTAGCACTTTCAATGGTAGAAAAGAATTAGTAATAATCATAATTTATCCATTTACTGAAGACAAGTTGAACACTGATTAAAACTATGCCTACAAATTTACAAGAGGTACAGATATGCTTACTTACATGTAAGACAATATTTTAAATTTAATTTAAATATTTTTTAAAGTCATTTTTAAATGAAAGAATTAGGGAGCAATAGTCATTATCCAATTTTTCTGATCTCTTCCTTTAATTTCATGATACACAACTTAAGAGTGAATCAGGACTTCCCTAGTGGTCCAGTGGTTAAGATTCCACGCTTCCACTGCAGGTGGTGTGGGTTCCATCCTTGGTTGGGGAAGTTCCACATGCCACATGGTGTGGCCAGAAAAAAGGAAAAAAAAAAGAATGACTTTGAAATTTGAAAGAGATGTCAACTTAAGGAAGAAATGGGGTGAAATGATAAAAGTTTTGTTTCAAGTTCTCATTGAATAGGAAGACAGTTATTATATCAAAGAGAAAGTAAATCATCAGGAGAAGAATTTACTCTAAATTTAGTTATTGATAAACCTTAATACCTGGCCCATGTTATTGGGCTAAACTATAGCAACTTTTTAAAAAATGAGATTTAATATAGGGAATTAGACATATAATTATAGCTTAAAGGAGAATAAAGCTGAAAAAAGATGCTGAGGTAACCCAGAGACTGAAAACTGTAGAAAGAAGTTACAACCTTTCAGGAAAACAAAAGACCAAAGGTAGGGTGTTACTAGAACATTCGTGCTCAGAGGAGAGATGACCACACAACTGACAGCAACTCTTTTTAAAAAACATTTAAATATATATATTTATTTAATTATTTGGTTGCTTCAGGCCTTATTTGCTGCACATGGGATCTTCATTGCAATGTGAGGGCTTCTCTCTAGTTATGCCATGGGCTTAGTTTCTCCACAGAATCTGAGAATCTCAGCTCCCCCACCAGACCCGCGTCCTCTGCATTGCAAGGCAGATTCTTAACCATTAGACCACCAGGTGAGTCCCTATTTTTTGTTTTTTAAAATTTATTTTATTGAAGTATAGTTGATTTACAATATTCTGTTAATTTCTGCTGTACAGCAAAGTGATTCAGTTATACATACATTTATACATTTTTATCATATTCTTTTTCATTGTGGTTTATCACAGGATTTTGACTATGGTTCCCTGTGCTACACAGTAGGATCTTGCTGTTTATACATTCTAGTTTGCCTCTGCTAATCCCAAGCTCCCAATCCATCCCTCCTGCACTCCGCTCCCCCTTGGCAACCGCAAGTCTGTTCTCTGTCTCTGTGAGTCTGTTTCTGTTTTGTAGAAGTTCATCTGTGTTATATTCTAGATTCCACTGTGGCTCAGTTGGTAAAGAATCTGCCTGCAATGCGGGAGACCTGGGTTTGATCCTTGGGTTGGGAAGATCCCCTGGAGAAGGGAAAGGCCACCCACTCCAGTATTCTGGCCTGGAGAATTCCATGGACTGTATAGTCCATGGAGTCACAAAGAGTTGGACACGACTGAGAGACTTTCACACACATACTAAATTCTTCATATAAGTGATATCTTATGGTATTTGTATTTCTCTTTCTGACTGTCTTCATTGAGTGTGGTAATCTTTAGGTCCATCCATGTTGCTGAAAATGACATTATTTCATTAGTTTTTATGGCTGAGCAGTACAGCAACTCTTAAAAAAAAAACGCTAAAGTGTGAAAAATCACCAAAGTATACAAGAAAGGAAACGAGATTATCTTCTCACTGTTCTAATCACATCAAACAGGTGTGAAGTCATCTCAAATATAGCCTTGTATATGTAATTCCCCTGCTTGATTTTCCTTGATGAATCTATTTTGCCATTCCTTTTAAAAAAAGTTTTGCATTCAAGTTCAGATTGATTTTACCTGTTCTAGAAATTCATATAAGTGGAATTATGCAGAATTTTCTGTGCATACTTTCTTTTGTTCAGCCTAATGTTTATAAAGTTTATTCATGGGTTTTTTATTTTGATAGGTCATTCCTTTTTATAACTGAGTGCTATTTCATTGTACGAAAATGCCCCAGGCCATTCCTCTCTCAATTGAACATTTGGGTTATTTTCACTTATATTAATATGCTATGAATATTCAGTTTTAAGTCCTTTTGTGGACATATAGTTGCATTCCTCTTGGGTAAATACCTAGAACTGGAATTACTGGATTATATGACAAATATGTATTTAACTTCATAAAGAACTGCCCACCTGTTTTCTAAAGTGTTTGTACAGTTTTATACGTCACTAACAATGTTCAAGAGCAAATGAGTTGCTCCACATAGTCTTTATACTTGGTATAACTGGTCTTTTTCATTTCAGTCATTCTAATAGATCTGTCATGGCATCAAAACTTTTAAAGTGAGTCATAATTAAGGTAGAATTTGTATACGGTAAAATTTTCCCATTTTAAATGTATAGCTCACCGAGTTTTTAAAATGTTTAATTAATTTATTTGGCTGCATTGGGTGTTAGTTGCGGCATGCAGTTTTCTCTAGTTGCATGCAGCGTGGGGACCTCTCTCTAATTGTGGTGCTCAGTTCCTGGGTGAGAGTGCTCAGTAGTTGTTGCTCATGGGCTTAGTTGCCCTGCAGCACATGGGGTCTTAGTTCCTCCATCAGGGATCAAACCCCATTCCCCCGCATTGCAAGGCAGATCCTCAACCACTGGACCACCAGGGAAGTCCCCAGCTTACTGACCAAGTTACACAATCACCACAATCTTGATATGGAAATTTTTAATCCCCCTCAAAATTTCCTTGAGTTCCTTGTCATCAGTCCCTTCCTCCAATCCCACCCCCTAAGAACCACTGGTTAGCTTTTGTCACTATAATTTTGATTTTTCTAGAATTTCATATAAATGGAATAAGTGTTCATGGTGTAATCTTTTGGGGCTGACTTCTTTCAGTTAGCATAATGCTTTTGAGATTCATCATGTTGTTGAGTGTATCAGTAGTTCATTCTTTTTTTATTGCCAAATAGAATATTAGTGCATGGATATATAGAAATTTGTCTACCCACTCACCTGTTAATGGATATTTGAGTTGTTTGTAATGTTGGCTCTTATGAATAAAGCTGCTATTTGTAGGGGCATAAGTTTTTATTTCTCGTAGGTAAAAACATAGGAATGAAATTTTGTGGACATATAGTAAATGTATATTAGTTTTATAAGAAATTTCCAAATCATTTTCCAAAGGGGCTGTGAAAGTCACTCAGTCATGTCCGATTCTCTGGGATCCCATGGACTGTAGCCTGCCAGGCTCCTCTGTCTATGGAATTCTCCAAGCCGGGATACTGGAGAGGATAGCAGTTCCCTTCTCCAGGGGATCTTCCCAACCCAGGGATTGAACCCATGTCTCCTGCATTGCAGGCAGATTCTTTACTATCTGAGCAACAAGGGAAGCTCAAGAATACTGGAGTATGTAGCCTATGTCTTCTCCAGCTGATCTTCCCAACCCAGGAATAAAACTGGGATCTCCTGCATTGCAGGCAGCTGAGCTAATTCCATCAACAACATAGAAGAGTTCTCATTGCTCTGCATCCTTGTCAACACTTGGTATTGTCAACCTTTTTGACTTTAGTCATTCTTCTAGGTATGTGTTGGTATCTCATGAGTTTTTAATTTGTATTTCTGTGATGACTAGGGATGTTGAGCATCTTTGATGTACTTACTGGCCTTTTGTATATCTTGTGTATCTGTTGCAGTGTCTTTTAAAATCTTTTGGTCATATTCTTTATTGTGTTATTTTCTTATTATTAGGTATTGTATATTCTAGATATTCTAGATTTATCCTTTCTCAGATATATAAATTGCACCTATTTTCTTTCAGATCATGGCTTGCCTTTTCATTCCCTATAAAAGTGGAAGACTTAAATTTTGATGGAATTCAGGATATCAATTTTTTAATATTTTGTGCTTTTTGTATTTTATCTAAGGAATCTTTGCCTAACCCAACATCACAGATGTGTTTTCCTGTGTTTATTCCCCCAAAAGTGTTATTCTTAACATTTATTGTTCATTTCATGTTAGATTTTATGTATAGTGTGAGATAATAGTAGAGGTTCATTTTTTTCCCTTCGAATATCCAGTTGTTCCGGCACCATTTGTTGAAAAGACTATCCTTTCTTCATTTAATTATCTTGTTACTTTTGAGGAAAATCAATTGTCTAAACATAATATATTGTTCACTATTTGATAATGTGTATTTCCTATAAGTAAACTCCCTTCCTTCGTTAAGTTAGACAGGAAAAAGACAAAGAAATGTTTTCTGATCATTTTAGAAAAATCAGAAAATACAGATAAACAGACATAAGAAAATAGAAGTTGCTAGTAATCCACCCCTAGAGAGCACTACCAGGCTTCTCTGGTGGCTCAAACAGTAAAGAGTCTACCTGCAATGCAGGAGACCCAGGTTCAATCCCTGAGTCAGGAAGATCCCCTGGAGAAGGAAATGGCAACCCATTCCAGTATTCTTGCCTGGAGAATTCCATGGACAGAGGAGCCTGGCGGGCTACAGTCCATGGGATCAGAGTCAGATATGACTGAGTGACTTTCACTTTTTTTCAGAGAGTACTGTTTTGTTTTGTTTTGTTTTTGCAGAATTTGTCTTTTAGATTTATCCTGATGCTTTTGAACTGTGGTGTTGGAAAAGACTCTTTAGAGTCCCTTGGATTGAAAGGAGATCAAACCAGTCAATCCTAAAGGAAATCAGTCCTGAATATTCATTGGAAGGACTGTTGCTGAAGGTGAAGCTCCAATACTTTGGCCACCTGAGGCGCAGAGCTCACTCACTGGAAAAGACTCTGATGCTGGGAAAGATAGAAGACAGGAGGAGAAGGGGACAATAGGGGATGAGATGGCTGGATGGCATCACTGACTCAATGGATATGAGTCTGAGCCAGCTCAGGGAAATGGTAAAGGACAGCCTGGCATGCTGCAGTCCATGGGGTTGCAGAGTCAGACACAACTGAGCAACTGAACAGCAACAACAATCTTCTAGATCATCCTTCTATGTTTAAATATGCTAACAAAATGGCAACATATTAAACAGTCTGTTTTTTTAAAAAACAATCTGTTTTACAATCTGTTTTCCCCTTTCCTCAGTATATCATGGAGTCTATTCGAGCNAAGAAGATAATAAGAAACCCTTCTTATGTTTGAAAATGAAGTAGTACACTTTAGAATAATCCACATGTTGAAGAAAAAAAGCATGTTAAATATTTTAAACTCAAAAGTAACAAAAATACCACATATAATATCAAAATTTGTAGGATGAACTTAATGACTTAATGAAGTCTATTGGAAAAGAAGGAAATATTTATGAGATAAACATCCAACTCAAGAATTTAGGAAAATAATGGCAAAATTAACT
Source organism: Neotragus pygmaeus (assembly GCA_006410875.1). Lineage (NCBI taxonomy): Eukaryota > Metazoa > Chordata > Mammalia > Artiodactyla > Bovidae > Neotragus > Neotragus pygmaeus. The sequence continues at coordinate 892,380 of SJYV01001757.1, forward strand.
CAACAAAAATAGAAAAATATAGTAATTAATGAAACACGACTATCTAAACACTAGATATGACTTAGAAATTAAGCAGATAATAACAGACACTTGCCAGTAAGTTTTAAATTTCAGATGAAATGGCTAACATCACTTGCCAGAAGTTCACCAGAAATTCTGCCAAGTTCAAGGAAGAAATAATTCCAGTTCTACACACTCTCATGCTAAAACCACACTTGACTGGCTAAAATTTTAAAAATTAAGTCTGACAAAATTGACAATAGAGTAACAGGAACTCTTACACACTGCCAGTGGGAGCATAATGGGTGTAATCTTTGGAGATATTCCCGATAATATAATAATTCCACTCCTAATGATTTACTGTAGATAAATGTGTACACACGCGTCTTACAATCCATGTATTAAAATGGGCTTCCCAGGTGGTGTTAGTGGTAAAGAAAGTGAAATAGAAAGTTGCTCAGTCATGTCTGACGCTAAGACCCCATGGACTATACAGTCCATGGAATTCTCCAGGCCAGAATACTGGAATGGGTAGCCTTTGAACTCCTCTGGCAATGCGGGAGACCCGAGTTAGATCCCTAGGTCAGGAAGATCCTGTGGAGAAGGAAATGTCAACCCATTCCAGTATTCTTGCCTGGAGAGTCCCATGGACAGAGGACCCTGGCGGGCTACAGTCCATGGGGTCACAAAGAATCGGACATTATTTACTGGAGAAAAATGTGTAAACACCTGTCTTACAATTCATGTTTTAAAATACTCATAGCAGCACTAATCATTAAAGAAAACAATCCAAAAGTCCACCAACTAAATAGACTGACAGACTAAGCCCAGCACAGCACAGAAGAAACCTATAATAAACACAAACCTCAATTAAATAGAGTTGGGAGACCAGAAGCGGGAGCTCTCACACCCTGCAAAGATAGCGCAGCCCAACAAGGACTTCTTTCCTGGCAAGGACTCAGCCAGTGAAAAGCCAGACTCTTGGTTTGCTGCGGCCCCTCCAGCTTCCTTTTCCTCTCTGTAAACACATTCTCCTTTCCTTGCCATGGAGAGACTTGCACATGGCTCATCATGGTTTCAGACCCCAAATTACAATTCTCTGCGGATCCTGAATAAATCCATTTTTGCCAGACAAATATCTGGCAGTCTGTTTCAGGTTAGCAATAGTTGGTAGTACAGTCATTCATTGGAATCTTTCATAGCAATAAAAGTGAGCACAGCCACATGAAACAACTAGATGACTCTTACAATCATACTGCTAAGTCGCTTCAGTTGTGTCCAACTCTGTGCGACCCCATACACGGCAGCCCACCAGGCTCCCCCGTCCCTGGGATTCTCCAGGCAAGAACACTGGAGTGGGTTGCCATTTCCCTCTCCAATGCATGAAAGTGAAAGTGAAGTCACTCAGTTGTGTCCGACTGCTAGCGACCCCATGGACTGCAGCCTACCAGGCTCCTCCATCCATGGGATTTTCCAGGCAAGAGTACTGGAGTGGGGTGCCATTGCCTTCTCCATTNCCTGGAGAATTCCATGGACTGTATAGTCCATGGAGTCACAAAGAGTTGGACACGACTGAGAGACTTTCACACACATACTAAATTCTTCATATAAGTGATATCTTATGGTATTTGTATTTCTCTTTCTGACTGTCTTCATTGAGTGTGGTAATCTTTAGGTCCATCCATGTTGCTGAAAATGACATTATTTCATTAGTTTTTATGGCTGAGCAGTACAGCAACTCTTAAAAAAAAAACGCTAAAGTGTGAAAAATCACCAAAGTATACAAGAAAGGAAACGAGATTATCTTCTCACTGTTCTAATCACATCAAACAGGTGTGAAGTCATCTCAAATATAGCCTTGTATATGTAATTCCCCTGCTTGATTTTCCTTGATGAATCTATTTTGCCATTCCTTTTAAAAAAAGTTTTGCATTCAAGTTCAGATTGATTTTACCTGTTCTAGAAATTCATATAAGTGGAATTATGCAGAATTTTCTGTGCATACTTTCTTTTGTTCAGCCTAATGTTTATAAAGTTTATTCATGGGTTTTTTATTTTGATAGGTCATTCCTTTTTATAACTGAGTGCTATTTCATTGTACGAAAATGCCCCAGGCCATTCCTCTCTCAATTGAACATTTGGGTTATTTTCACTTATATTAATATGCTATGAATATTCAGTTTTAAGTCCTTTTGTGGACATATAGTTGCATTCCTCTTGGGTAAATACCTAGAACTGGAATTACTGGATTATATGACAAATATGTATTTAACTTCATAAAGAACTGCCCACCTGTTTTCTAAAGTGTTTGTACAGTTTTATACGTCACTAACAATGTTCAAGAGCAAATGAGTTGCTCCACATAGTCTTTATACTTGGTATAACTGGTCTTTTTCATTTCAGTCATTCTAATAGATCTGTCATGGCATCAAAACTTTTAAAGTGAGTCATAATTAAGGTAGAATTTGTATACGGTAAAATTTTCCCATTTTAAATGTATAGCTCACTGAGTTTTTAAAATGTTTAATTAATTTATTTGGCTGCATTGGGTGTTAGTTGCGGCATGCAGTTTTCTCTAGTTGCATGCAGCGTGGGGACCTCTCTCTAATTGTGGTGCTCAGTTCCTGGGTGAGAGTGCTCAGTAGTTGTTGCTCATGGGCTTAGTTGCCCTGCAGCACATGGGGTCTTAGTTCCTCCATCAGGGATCAAACCCCATTCCCCCGCATTGCAAGGCAGATCCTCAACCACTGGACCACCAGGGAAGTCCCCAGCTTACTGACCAAGTTACACAATCACCACAATCTTGATATGGAAATTTTTAATCCCCCTCAAAATTTCCTTGAGTTCCTTGTCATCAGTCCCTTCCTCCAATCCCACCCCCTAAGAACCACTGGTTAGCTTTTGTCACTATAATTTTGATTTTTCTAGAATTTCATATAAATGGAATAAGTGTTCATGGTGTAATCTTTTGGGGCTGACTTCTTTCAGTTAGCATAATGCTTTTGAGATTCATCATGTTGTTGAGTGTATCAGTAGTTCATTCTTTTTTTATTGCCAAATAGAATATTAGTGCATGGATATATAGAAATTTGTCTACCCACTCACCTGTTAATGGATATTTGAGTTGTTTGTAATGTTGGCTCTTATGAATAAAGCTGCTATTTGTAGGGGCATAAGTTTTTATTTCTCGTAGGTAAAAACATAGGAATGAAATTTTGTGGACATATAGTAAATGTATATTAGTTTTATAAGAAATTTCCAAATCATTTTCCAAAGGGGCTGTGAAAGTCACTCAGTCATGTCCGATTCTCTGGGATCCCATGGACTGTAGCCTGCCAGGCTCCTCTGTCTATGGAATTCTCCAAGCCGGGATACTGGAGAGGATAGCAGTTCCCTTCTCCAGGGGATCTTCCCAACCCAGGGATTGAACCCATGTCTCCTGCATTGCAGGCAGATTCTTTACTATCTGAGCAACAAGGGAAGNGCCTGCCAGGCTCCTCTGTCTATGGAATTCTCCAAGCCGGGATACTGGAGAGGATAGCAGTTCCCTTCTCCAGGGGATCTTCCCAACCCAGGGATTGAACCCATGTCTCCTGCATTGCAGGCAGATTCTTTACTATCTGAGCAACAAGGGAAGCTCAAGAATACTGGAGTATGTAGCCTATGTCTTCTCCAGCTGATCTTCCCAACCCAGGAATAAAACTGGGATCTCCTGCATTGCAGGCAGCTGAGCTAATTCCATCAACAACATAGAAGAGTTCTCATTGCTCTGCATCCTTGTCAACACTTGGTATTGTCAACCTTTTTGACTTTAGTCATTCTTCTAGGTATGTGTTGGTATCTCATGAGTTTTTAATTTGTATTTCTGTGATGACTAGGGATGTTGAGCATCTTTGATGTACTTACTGGCCTTTTGTATATCTTGTGTATCTGTTGCAGTGTCTTTTAAAATCTTTTGGTCATATTCTTTATTGTGTTATTTTCTTATTATTAGGTATTGTATATTCTAGATATTCTAGATTTATCCTTTCTCAGATATATAAATTGCACCTATTTTCTTTCAGATCATGGCTTGCCTTTTCATTCCCTATAAAAGTGGAAGACTTAAATTTTGATGGAATTCAGGATATCAATTTTTTAATATTTTGTGCTTTTTGTATTTTATCTAAGGAATCTTTGCCTAACCCAACATCACAGATGTGTTTTCCTGTGTTTATTCCCCCAAAAGTGTTATTCTTAACATTTATTGTTCATTTCATGTTAGATTTTATGTATAGTGTGAGATAATAGTAGAGGTTCATTTTTTTCCCTTCGAATATCCAGTTGTTCCGGCACCATTTGTTGAAAAGACTATCCTTTCTTCATTTAATTATCTTGTTACTTTTGAGGAAAATCAATTGTCTAAACATAATATATTGTTCACTATTTGATAATGTGTATTTCCTATAAGTAAACTCCCTTCCTTCGTTAAGTTAGACAGGAAAAAGACAAAGAAATGTTTTCTGATCATTTTAGAAAAATCAGAAAATACAGATAAACAGACATAAGAAAATAGAAGTTGCTAGTAATCCACCCCTAGAGAGCACTACCAGGCTTCTCTGGTGGCTCAAACAGTAAAGAGTCTACCTGCAATGCAGGAGACCCAGGTTCAATCCCTGAGTCAGGAAGATCCCCTGGAGAAGGAAATGGCAACCCATTCCAGTATTCTTGCCTGGAGAATTCCATGGACAGAGGAGCCTGGCGGGCTACAGTCCATGGGATCATAGTCAGATATGACTGAGTGACTTTCACTTTTTTTCAGAGAGTACTGTTTTGTTTTGTTTTGTTTTTGCAGAATTTGTCTTTTAGATTTATCCTGATGCTTTTGAACTGTGGTGTTGGAAAAGACTCTTTAGAGTCCCTTGGATTGAAAGGAGATCAAACCAGTCAATCCTAAAGGAAATCAGTCCTGAATATTCATTGGAAGGACTGTTGCTGAAGGTGAAGCTCCAATACTTTGGCCACCTGAGGCGCAGAGCTCACTCACTGGAAAAGACTCTGATGCTGGGAAAGATAGAAGACAGGAGGAGAAGGGGACAATAGGGGATGAGATGGCTGGATGGCATCACTGACTCAATGGATATGAGTCTGAGCCAGCTCAGGGAAATGGTAAAGGACAGCCTGGCATGCTGCAGTCCATGGGGTTGCAGAGTCAGACACAACTGAGCAACTGAACAGCAACAACAATCTTCTAGATCATCCTTCTATGTTTAAATATGCTAACAAAATGGCAACATATTAAACAGTCTGTTTTTTTAAAAAACAATCTGTTTTACAATCTGTTTTCCCCTCTCCTCAGTATATCATGGAGTCTATTCGAGCAAATCATTCTCATCCTGGAATGATTTTGCTCCTGGGAAGTTTGGCAAACTCTGGAGACATGCTTCTGTTGTCACAAGTGGGCAGGTGCTACTAGCATCTGGTAGACAGAAGACAGGCATGCTGCCCTACAAGGCACAGGGCTGTCCTTTACAACACATGCAGTCCAGAAAAATCAGCAGTCTCAAGAATGAGAGATTCTGAATGAAATAATGTATGTAATGTGTGCAATACAACACTTGGCACATATTAACTGCTCAATAAATGAAAAACAAATAACTTTAAGGAAAAAAAATTTTCCAGAAACAGGAATATGAGTTTGGTAGATCCAAATAGCCCACAGTCCCTTTCCCACGTATCTAGCTACAAGGCTGTTAGGAAGCGAGGAGGCTCACAATGAAGACGTGGTTTTATCTCCACAAATTCCTTCGAAACCAAAAAGTAAGGAACATGTCCAAGATAGAAGACTGAGGCCTTGGACTTTGGGCTCCTCTACTGGGGAGGAGGAGGAGACAGCTCCCACATTTCCCCTCCCCCGCCAGGTAATGTCTTCCTTGGCTGGTGTTCCAGTTGTTTTCTGGGTTGGTGCAAAGACCTTTGGGCTGTTCCAGATCCAGGATTTACAGTCCATGAGCTCCTCCCAGTTTACAGGAGTGCTGGGAAGGCATACTCCAAGTCAGCAGGAAGGTCCCATGGTCTGATGACACAAAACCACAGTCCAGGAGAAAGCGCAGCCAAACCAGAATGTGAGTTAATTCAACAGAGCCAAGCATTTAGCAGCATTCGTTGCACTCCTACTGTGTTCCAGGAACTGTTTTTCTCCAATGCGGAAGGCTGTTTGGAGTAGTGGTTAGGAGCATGGCCTGTTTAGAAAAGCATTTTTGAGTCCCAGGTCTGCCAGCACTAGGTATTTGACCTTTATAAGGCATATTATGATATGCATGGTATATCTGTTCAATAAATTATGTACGAGTGTTTCAGGTATCAAAAAAGCTGGGAAGTAAGGACCACCATCTTCCCTATTTTACAAAAGAATAAGTCAAAGCTCAAAGAGAAAGAGAGGAAGGGCTTTGTCTAATGCCACAGGACAAATTAAGTGGCAGAGGACTGCTGTGACAGACTTTTAGGAAATAGAAATGTAAGGGGAACCACTGACTGAAACCACTCACCCCGGCCAGGTACCACAGTAATCATCTGCATGAGTTATTTTGTGACAGGAGATCCTGGTAAGGAACACAGAACTAACTAACCACCACCAACGGGAAGAATTCAAGAAAGTTCAAAAGGACACAGAAAGATACAAGCCCATGTGTCCTCCCAGAATCCTCCTTGCTGGAACCCATCTTGGCTGAGTGATGCATGTACCACCAGCCTTGCTGGAACCCATCTTGGCTGAGTGGTGCATGTACCACCAGGAAGACCCGGAATGAAAATGATTGGCCAGAGACAACCTGGAAACGAATCCCATCACCAGAAAACCTGAGACTGCGAGCCACACGGCAGAGCAGTTCTTCCGGGTTCCCTTACCCTGCGGCTTTTCACGGAACACCCCTTCCCAATAAAATCTCTGGCTTTGATAACATGTATTTCCTTGGACAATTTATTTCCAAGTGTTAGACGAGAGCCCACCCTCAGGCCCTGGAAGTGTCCCCCTTTCCAGCAACAGAAAGATGAAAAAGATGTAGTCATTTTCTTCAAGAAACTTAAGAGTCTCATAAGGGAGGTAAAGATGGGTAAAAGTCTAATTCCAAGCAAAGAGACACTGAAAGAGGTGTTGAAACGAAAGTCGCTCAGTTGTGTCCGACTCTGAGACCCCATGGACTATAATACAGTCCATGGAATTCTCCATTCTAGAATACTGGAGTGGGTAGCCTATCCCTTCTCCAGGGGATCTTCCTGACCCAGCAACTGAACCAAGGTCTCCTGCATGGCAGGTGGATTCTTTATCAGCTGAGCTACCAGGGAAGCCCCCGAGAGAGGTGGTTATAAGGAGCATTCAGTTGGGGTAGGGTAGAGTGGAGGTCAGTTACAGGTGGGGGCAACCGGGAATGCTTCATAGATGAAATGGTAGTTAATCTGGTGGTCTTTAAAGATGAGTAGGCTTCAAAGTAGATGCCAAGAATCTTCCTTCAGAGTGAGGTCCTAAGAAGTATGGTTGGGCCATAGGCTGTGTGCTGATGGGGCAGAAACAGATGACCTGGCTGAGAACATTAATAAATTGGGGTAAGATTGTTTGGTGGAAATGGGCAGAGGTGATGTTCAAAAAAGTTAAAAACTGGAAGGGGATAGGCATCAGCTGATCAGAATGGATAGCGAGTTATAAACAACCCCCATGGACACACTGTTGGGGACAAACTAAGTACCATGCTGAATATCCTGGGAAGGATGTCGGCATTTACCCACCCAGCCTGCTTCACACCTTTTGGAAACTGCACACTCCTGTTGTACTTTAGAGATTCACTTATCCTACTCTCATTCTATAAAGCTCTGGTGGGCCCAACTCCATCTTTATTTCTCTAGATGAGAGCGCACAATGAAGTCTGATGTATCGAACCAATTAGAGCACAACAGTGACTGGTACAAAGATGGACATATAACCCAAGCTGGGCCAATGAGAATGCTCTCCAGCACATCTGTTGGAACTCTGCAGGGGGAAGGAGCTGTGATTCACCAGGGAACCAGGAGAAAGGAAAATCAAGTTTAAAGATTGAGGAGACAGACACAGAGATAGAGTCAGAGAGAGAGGGAGGGAGGCAGAGAGAGAGGGAGAGAAATTCTTCTTTTTTTTTTTAAGATTTTTTTGGATGGACCATTTCTAAATTTTTATTGAATTTGTTCCACTATTGCTTCTGCGTTATGTTTTGATTTGTTGGCGAGTCATGTGGGATCTTAGCTCCCCAACCAGGGATCGAACCCACACCCCCTGCATTGGAAGGTGAAATCTTAACCACTGGACCTCCAGGGAAGTCCTGAGAAATTCTTTAGGTTTGTGTTTGAGTCTCTAAATGCAGATACGTCTGACGTCTTCACCTATCCTCTTCAGTTACAGGGGGCTGGTTTTTTGGTCCCTTGCAACTAGAAGAATTCTAACTGATATAATTATAAGAAGTCTCAAATATTCTAAGGAATTCTACATGGACTTGAGAGAGTTATGGAAGGGAGGGGAAAACAACCAACAAGACAGTAAAGGAAGGCAATGAGACAATTACTGAAGGAAGCTCCGTAGGGGCGAAGAGCCTCCAAGTGCAGGGAAAGGAAAGGGAGTACCTACCAGACCCCTCTTCTCACTGAAAGAGGGCATCTGAGCTCTTGCCTTGAGTTAAGGAGACAGAGAATCCAAGAAATTAATCTGCCATCATCCATTGCTTTCTCTCTGAGTCAGCATTTAATGTCCTTCTGTAAATCTGATTTTAAGCATGCCAAAACAAACTAGAAAGGCTTCATTAGCTTGCAGAACTTAAAACGTCATTCAGCCATTAAAATCATGTTATGGGCTTACCTAGTGATTAAGGGGTTAAGAATCTGCCTTGCAGTGCAAAAGATGCAGGTTAGATCCCTGGGTCCAGGAAGATCCCACATGCCATGCACCACAACTATCAAGCCCATGTGCTGCAAGCATTGAAGGCCCTGCTCATGGAGCCTACGCTCTGCAACAAGAGAAGCCCTCCCAATGAGAAACCCATGCGCCACAACAAAGTAGCCCACCTGCTGCAAATAGAGAAAGCCCGTGCAGAGCAACGAAGACACAGTGCAACCAAATAATAAGAAGAAACAAATAGAAAACTATAAACTAAGCCATGTATTATAACACAGATCACGTATTAAAAAGCAGAGACATTACTTTGCCAACAGAAGTCTATATAGGCAAAGCTTTGGTTTTTCCACTAGTCATCTATGGATGTGAGAGTTGGACCATAAAGAAAGCTGAACGTAGAAGAACTGATGCTTCTGAACTGTGACTGGAGACTCTTGAGAGTCCCTTGGACAGCAAGGAGATCAAACCAGTCAGTCCTAAAGAAAATCAACCCTGAATATTCACTGGAAGGACTGATGTTAAAGCTGAAGATCCAATACTTTGGCCACCTCATTTCAAAGAGCTGACTCATTAGAAAAGACCCTGATGCTGGGAAAGATAGAAGGCAGGAGGAGGAGGGGACAACACAGGATGAGATGGTTGGATGGCATCATTGACTCAATGGACATGAGTTGGAGCAAGCTCCGGGAGATGGCAAAGGACAGGGAAACCTGGAGTGCTGCCGCCCATGGGGTCACAAAGAGTCGGACACGATTGAGCGACTGTACAACAACAACAATTGTGTCTAGACACAGTGCCTGGAACTGTGGCAACCATATTTCAACCATGAAAGAGAAAATGCCAACAGGCTAAGAATGGAAACACTGAGAGATGGAAAGAATTTGGGTCTGTGATGAAATCTTTGAACCACTGAAATAAATGATTCTAGAGCTTCTCTGGGGCTTCCCTGGTGGCTCAGAGGTTAAAGCATCTGCCTGCAATGCAGGAGATCTGGATTCGATAATACGAGAGAGAAATTTTTTTAAAACCATCCCATGAATTTTTAAAGATAATTTTTGAGATGAAATTCACATAACACATAATTAACAACTTGAATTCAATCACATTACATGCCACAGTTTAGTGACATTTAGTACAGTCACAATGTTATACAACCACCACCTTCAATGTCAAACTACACTCATCACTCCAGAGTAAAACACCTTCACACACTATAAACAGTTTCACCCGCCCTCCCTCCTTCCCTCAGCCCCTGGGAAGCACCAATCTGTTTTCTGTCTGAGTGGATTTATCTATTCTGAGTGTTTCCTATAAATGGAATCATACAGTATATTGTTTGGGGTCTGGTCAATGTATGACCATCTGTCATGTAGCATAATGCTTTTTGAGATTCATTCATGCTGTAGCATGTATTGCTACTTCATTCCTTTTTACAGCTGAATAACATTGTATTGCACATAAGTATGATAATTTGTTTATCCAGTTACTCACTGATGAATATTTGGGCTGTTTCTACTTTTGGCTATTGTGAATGTTGTTATGAACATATGTCTACATGCACTTGTTCGAACGTTTGTTTTCAATTATTTGGGGTATATATCTAAATGTGGAAATTCAGGGTCATGTGGTAATTCTATGTTTCACTTTTTGAGAAGCTGGCAGGTTATTTCTCACAGCGGCTGAACCACACTGCAGTCTCACCAGCAATGTATGAGAGTTTCCAATTTTTCCACATTCTCACCAGTACTTGTTATTTCTCCCCCTTTTTGTTTTTGCTTTCATTTATTTATTTGACTACAACCATTCTGGTGTATTTGAAATGATACTCCCTTGATGTTGCTAAAAGCAGAAATTCACTTGCAGCTAAAAACTGAAATTGAGCCAAATGTTGAGAGTAGTGGGATTATTTAAGCTCTTATAGTGTACCAGTACTGTATTTAACATTTTATGTGCACAATATCATTTGTTTCTTAAAAAAAAATCTATAAAATGAGTAAATACTGAGGTGAGAGAGGAAGAGGAATGTACTCTAAGACAGAGCTGATAAAGGGTGGAGGCATGATTTGAATACAGCGCCCAGGACTTTTTAAATTTAAAACTTTTCTTAAAAACGAAACAAAACAAGGACTTCCCTGATAGTCTATCGGCTAAGACTCTATGCTCCCCATGCAGAGTGCCCGGGTTCAATCCCTGGTCAGAGAACTAGATCCCACATGCCACAACTAACCCAAATAAATAAATAAAAATATTTTTTATAGCCAGATCAAATTAAACTTTTAATTTTCAGACAATTATAGACATGCAGTTTTAAGCTATGCAAAAAGATTCAATGTACCCTTTACCTAATTTCTCACAATAGTAACATCTTGCAAAACTATAGCACACTATCACTACGCTGATACAATCAAGACACAGAATATTCCATCACCACAAGGATTCCTCACATTGCCCTTTTATAGCCACATCCAGTTCCCCCTTGCCTCCATCCCCTCCTTAACCCTTGGCATTAATAACCTGATCTTAATTTCTATACTTTTTTTTTTGGCCACCCAAGCAGGATCTTAGTGGGTGGCCAAAAAGTTTCAGACCAGAGACTGAAACCACACCCTCACTGGGAGCTTGGAGTTTCAGACGCTGGACCACCATTGAAGTCTGTCCATTTCTATAATTTTGTCATTTCAATAACGTTATACAAATGAATTGTACCAAGTGTAACATTCTGAGATCAGTTTTTCCCTGCTTAGCATAATTCTTTGAAATTCCATCAAGGTCATTGTGTGTATCAGTATCTTCTTTTCCTTTTACTGTTGAGTAGTTCTCTAAGCTGAGTGGTATTCCATAGATACAACGTAGTTTAACTATTCACCTATTTAAGGACATCTGGGCTGTTTCCAGTTTTAAGCTACTACAAATAAAACTGGAGGGCTTTCCTGGTAGCTCAGCTGGTAAAGAATCCACCTGCAATGTGGGAGACCTGGGTTCGATCCTTGGGTTGGGAAGATCCCCTGAAGAAGGGAACGGCTACCTACTCCAGTATTCTGGCCTGGAGAACTCCATGGACTGTATAGTCCATGGAGCAGCAGAGTTAGACANCAGCTGGTAAAGAATCCACCTGCAATGTGGGAGACCTGGGTTCGATCCTTGGGTTGGGAAGATCCCCTGAAGAAGGGAACGGCTACCTACTCCAGTATTCTGGCCTGGAGAACTCCATGGACTGTATAGTCCATGGAGCAGCAGAGTTAGACACGAGTGAGTAACTTTCACTCACTTAATAAAGCTGCTCTAAGCATTCATGTACAGGGCTTTGTCTTAACACAAGTCTTTGTTTTTCTGGGATAAAAACAAAAGTTTTTAATTGCTGGGTTGTGTGATAATTTTGTGCTTAGTTTTTAAGAAACTGGCAAACTCTTCTCCAGAGTTCGGAGGCCAGGATTTTAATATAATACTTATTCTATTGCCTGTAAATGAATTTTAGTAATGCACTAAATTAAATGCACTATTAAAAAACACAGTATAAGTTATTTTTTAATTAAAAACAATATTCATAGGACCTTTACACATTGGAACACACAGACTACTGAGCTGCTGGTCTGGGAGGGGCTGAAGCACTTTGTCTTCTCCAGCATGTGGTCTCTGGGGACCCCCAGGTGCCAGGATCTATAGAACATCCTCTGGGCTCACAAGTTCACAAGAAGCCCCTGCTCTGCCCTGGTGTGGGTGTACTTTGCCATTTTCTGAATCAGGGTCCTTTCAAGTGTAAGTAACAGAAATCTGCTAAGTTTTAAACTAAAACGGGGACTCAGTTATGAAGATACAGGAGGTATAGCTGATCAGTATAGCGCTAGGAAATGGAAAGTTCCTTAGATCCAATCAGCCAGTCTAGGGACGAGTCCCCTGGTGCAAGCATGATTACAAGCAAACAAAATCTTTTAAGATCTCCGGCTCAGGAGTCTGTGACTTGGGATGAAATCCTGGTTCTACCTCTTACAAGCTGTTTGACCTTGGGCAAATTTCTCAGCTTCTCAGTACCTTAGTCTTCTTATCTCAGAATGGGGTAATCTACCTTATTGGATTGATATGAGGTTTGAAGGAATTTATCTCTGTAAAATGCTTTAAAAATAGTGCCTGGCATATAGCCAGTGCTAAGGTTATTTACTGTATTATTACTATTCCAGTATTAAGTGAGAAGGCTCTTAAACTATGGCACAATGTCTGGCAAAAGTTCAGTGTGAGCTCTTGGTATTTTTCTTTTTAATTTTGGCTGCTCTGGATCTTTGTTGTGGCACTTGGGCCTTCTCACCATGGCATGTGGGATCTTAGTTCTCCAACCAGGGCTCAAATCCACATTCCCTGCATTGGAAGGCAAATTCTCAAAGACTGGACCACCAGGGAGGTCCCCTCTTAGTATTATTTTGAGCAACTTTATTGAGATACAATTCACATACCCTGCTGCTGCTGCTGCTGCTGCTAAGTTGCTTCACTCCTGTCCGACACTGTGCGACCCCATAGACAGCAGCCCACTAGTGTCCTCGGTCTCTGGGATTCTCCAGGCAAAAATACTGGAGTGGGTTGTCATTTCCTTCTCCAATGTGTGAAAGTGAAAAGTGAAAGTGAAGTTGCTCAGTCGTGCTCGATTCTTAGCGACCCCATGGACTGCAGCCTACCACGCTCCTCCGTCCATGGGATTTTCCAGGCAAGAGTACTGGAGTGGGGTGCCATTGCCTTCTCCTCACATACCCTATGAGTGTACAATTCAAAAGTTTTTAACATGTTCACCGTTGTGCAATCATCATCACAATAAATTTTAAAACATTTTCATTCCCTCCCCCCAGAAAAAAATCACTGCATCATCTCTTAGCCATCACCCCTCAACCCTCATATCCTGCCAGTCCTGGGCAACCACTGATATACTTTTTGTCCTTCTAAATGTGTCTATTTTGTTTATCTCATATAAATGGAACCATACAATATATAGTCCTTTTGTGATCAGCTTCCGTCACTCAGCATGTTTTTCAAGGTTGATTCACATTGTAGCATGTGACAATATTTTATTCATTTTTATTCTTAAAAAATATTTTAAATAAAAATTTATTTATTTTAACATATCTACATATTTTATTTTCTTTATTTATACAATTATAAAATATTATTGTATTTATTTTTCAGATCTTGGTTGCTGCCTGGGCTTTACTCTAGTAGCTGTGCTCGGACACCTCATTGTGGGGGCTTCTCTTGGTGCAGAGTTTGGGTTCTAGGACACAAGAGCTTCTGTAGTTGCAGTCCCAGGCTCTAGAGCACAGCCTCAGTGGTTGCAGAGCATGGACTTAGATCCCAGAGGCATGTGGGAATCAAACCTGTGCCTCCTTCATCGGCAGGCAGATTCAAATGCCACAAGTATTGATTTTTATAATTAGTAAGACAATCACAGCCTTGGATCGGTTTTCCATTTCTTTTGTAACAAATGATCGGAAACCTAGTACCTTAAAACAACAGAAATAAACTCTTACAGTTCTGGGGGCCGGAAGGCAGAAATGATGAATCTTATGGGGATAAAGGGGCCTTCCAGGTGGCGGTGGTGGTAAACAACATGCCGGCCAATGCAGGAGACACAAGGGATGCAAGTTTGATCCTCGGGTCAGGAAAATCCCCCGCANCTGGGGGCCGGAAGGCAGAAATGATGAATCTTATGGGGATAAAGGGGCCTTCCAGGTGGCGGTGGTGGTAAACAACATGCCGGCCAATGCAGGAGACACAAGGGATGCAAGTTTGATCCTCGGGTCAGGAAAATCCCCCGCAGGAGGGCATGGCAACCCACTCCAGTGTTCTTGCCTGGAGAATCCCGTGGACAGAGGAGCCTGGTGGGCTACAGTCCATGGGTTGCAAAGAATCAGACACAACTGAATCAACTGAACACACATGCATGCTTGGGGCAAAAATCCAGGTTTGGCAGAGCTGATTTCTCCTGGAGGCTGCAGGGAAGAATTCATTCCTTGCCTCTTTCAGCTTCTGGTGGCAGCTTGCATTCTTTGGCTTGCTATCACATTACTCCTATCTGCTTTTGTCATCACATTGCCTATTCCTCTTTTGCAGTCAAATATTCCTCTATCTCCCTCTTCTAAGGATAACTGTGATTACATTTAAGGCATACCTGGGTAATCTCTCCATCTCAATATCCTTAACTTAATTACATCTACAAAGTCTCTTTGGCCATATGAGGTAACATTCACAGGTTCCAGAGATCAGGATCTGGATGGTTTGGGGGACAGTTTTCAGCTAACCACATCCCTTGGTTAAAAATGCCTCTTTCTCTTCTAATATTAGGAAATAAATCCAGTAATCAATTGTTGTTCAGTTGCTAAGTCATATCCGACTCTGCAACTCAACGAACTGCAGCACACCAGGCTTCCCTATCCTTCACTATCTCCCGGAATTTGCTCACACTCTTGTCCATTGAATTAGTAATGCCATCCAATCGTCTCATCCTCTGTCATACCCTTCTCCTCCTGCCCCCAATCTTCCCCAGCATCAGGGTCTTTTCCAATGAGTTGGCTCTCCGTATCAGGTAGCCAAATTGTTGGAGCTTCAGCTTCAGCATCAGTCCTTCCAATGAATATTCAGGGTTGATTTCCTTTAGGATTGACTGGTTTGATCTCCTTGCTGTCCAAGGGACTGTCAACAGTCTTCAGCACCACAATTCAGAAGCATCCATTCTTCAGCACTCAGCCCTCTTTATGGTTGAACTCTCGCATATGTACATGATTACTGGAAAAACCATAGCTTTGACTAGACAGACCTTTGTCAGCAAAGTAGTGTCTTGACTTTTTAATATGCTGTTGAGGTTTGTGATAGTTTTTCTTCCAAGGAGCAAGCATCTTTTAATTTCATGCATGTAATTAATCAATACAGAGGTAATGGTACAACTGCCCTTGGGCCTGTATCTGTGACAGTGATACTGGTTACTTTTTCATCACTTCTGACTGAGTGGGAAAGGACCACCATAATGTAAATCCTTAGCTGAGGAGATGGAGAGGCAATCCAAGTCCAGAGTGGAGAAAGAGGCAGATTTGGGTACAGGATTCTAATAACAATGTATAGAAAGTTTTCTACGCTTCAGGAAACTTACATCTTTTATCGTGAAAAGATAATTTTGCGAGGTGGGCTTTATACAGAATATGGACATTGAAACCTAGCATGGGTAAGCCTCCTGCCCAAGGTCACAAGGACAATAGCGAACAGGATCAGAATCTGAACTCAGTTCTGTATAATGTGGACACCAAAAGCTCAGACCCTAGCCACTACATCAAGCTGTCTCTTGAGAAATGGAGGCTCCCCAGCTTCTAACATGTTCCCCTCTTCATGACATTGGCCCTGGGTGGTTGTTAGACCAGAATAACAACCCAGAGATCTTGTCTATATCTCAAGAAGCCCAGTTCAGTCATCTGTGATGCCTCAGGGACCAGAGTTCACAGTCTGTGCTTGGCACTCCCATCAAGGCTTTGACAAGCAACATGTTTGTCAGACACGATGTCCTTTCAGAGCTCAACCAAACAGCCCCAGCCTACCTGCACTGACCAGCAGAGCAGGCCCCCAGGCTGAGTCACCACCCAGGTTGTTTCACAACCTGTTTATGCACGGAGGCCACAGAGGCAGGGAAGGTTACTGTGGATGGCTAGCATCTTCTTGAGTTCCTGGGCAGAAAGGTGGTTCCCACTGACAGGGCCAAGAGAACTTGTCTCACCCCGTGCCCATCCAGTCCTCATCCAGAAATTTCTTCAATGTCTTCTAGGCTCACTCTGACCGTGGATACAGTCCTGAGCCAAGGGAAGTTTCAACAAGCCTCGTTTCCTCCTCTGTAAAATGTACACATGTTTAAATTGTTGCACACTCCACGTGCACCATATAATTTAATATTTATAGTAAGCCAGTGAGATGTTTAATTTTACCAATGTAGACACTGAGCGTCAGAGATGTTACATCCCATAGCTAGTTTATGCAGGGTCAAGAATCGACCCCAAGCCTGTATGACTAGAGAACTTGGGTTCAGAAGGAAGGAGCAAGAGTAAAGTCTGGCCATGGTTCAGGGCTTGCCATTCTATGCTGAGTCATTTAGGCAAGTCCCTTCTGCTTGTGGGCCTTGGGTTCCCTGTCTATTCTGTCGGGTGGGGGAGAGGCAGTTGATCGTGTCTACTGGTGGCTTGCAGGAAGGACCATAGTTTCCCCACCAGGGATTGAACCTGAGACCTGGCAGTGAAAGCATCAAATCCTAACCACTGGGCAGCCAGGGAATTCCCAGAGTTGATCATCTTTAAGTCTATGACCCTGTGCTTTCATGTCAACAGGTCTTTCCCTAAGTCACCCCTTGGGCATGGTCTCTGTTTCCTAAACAGCCCACTTTAGGGGAAGAGCGAGCAACAGTAGTGAATGATTCTTCCAACCTGGAGATTTCTCAGAAAGTCTCAGCTCTTTCTTACGTTTTGTTTTTCTTATGACTTCCACTGAGCCATGTCCACATCCATAAAATTGGGATGACCGCAGTACCAGCAACCCAGTTACTGGGTTACATACCACGGTGCTAGGTGTGTCATATACATGTCCTTTCATCCTCACAATGGCCATAGGAGAGGATGTCACCACCTGAGATCATCCGGCTTGTAGGAGGTGGAGTTGGCATCTCAGCATGGGTGAGGTGTGTCTGTCTCTTTGTCCTTTGCCGCACATCTCCTCCTCTTACCTCTTATCCCTGATGGTGGGAGAATGGGGTGAAATGAATGAAAAGCACTTGGTGAACTTCACGTTAGGAGTCATTTACTAGTAATCTTATTCCCACTGTGGTGGGAGCGCGGCCTGAGTCTTGTACCATTTTGCATCCCCAAACAATGCCAAGGTGGGACTTTCTATGGGTTCTTAGTGTGTAATTGCTGACTGATACCATTCCATTCATAAAGGACAATCAATCAATCAGCAATACTGGCCAGTCACAGGAAAGACAATGATGTTGGGAATTAGCTCCCTGGTTGACTTGGTCATTACTGAGAACCCTGTGCCAACTACCTCCTTCATTTATTTTCAGCTTTTCTCTGCCACCATGGTTTTCGTCATTGCCACAGTCTCACTCCTTCCCCCAAGGGAAGGGAGGCCAGAACCCTAAGAGCAAGTAGAAATGCCAGTGAAATACAATTCCTTATCAGTTCACCTCTTCTGATATCCAGTCTCACTTCCTTCCCACCTGTGGGGATCTCATAAAGGTCACACACCTGTCTTGCCATCTCTGAGGGCCTTATCTTCCACAGGGCTTCTCCTGGATTTCTGTAGTTTTTACTTGGTGTAGCATTCTATTCACTCTTCTAGCTTCCTCACGGCATTAATTCTCTCTTTACTGTTTTTCTTTTTTAACCAATATTTATTGTATACCAAACCCTGTGCTTAGATTTGCAGTGGCTTTCCAATTTCTAAAGATGGAGAATGTAAACTTTGCCTAAATATTTGAACTTTTTCTAACATATTAGAATTTCTGGGACTTTCCTGGTGGTCTAGAGGTTAAGACTTCACCTTCCAGTGCAGGAGGTACAAGTTTGATCCCTGGTTGGGGAGCTAAGATCGCACCTGTCTCATAGCCAAAAAATCAAAACAGAAGCAAGACTGTAACAAATTCAACAAAGATTTTAAAAAATATCATGAGATGACCAGCGCAAGTTCAGTGCATGAAGCAGGACACTCAAAACTGGTGCTCTGGGACAACCCAGAGGGATGCAATGGAGAGGGAGGTGGGAGGGGGGGTCGGGATGGAGGGACAATTGTGCACCCGTGGCTGACTCATGTCAAGGTATGGCAGAAACCACCACAATATTATAAAGTAATTATCCTCCAATTAAAATAATTTAATTAATTTTAAAATAATTTAACATCTTAAAAAATAAAATACTAGAATTTATTATAATAAGCATGAAATGCTATTGTAACCAGAAAAAAAACTGGAAAATTTTTTCATTATTTTAATCAATTTTATTGCAATACTTTTACATACAATTCAAATACGCCCATTTAAACGTACAGCCTGATCAGTTTTGGCAAATATACACACCTCAGTAACCACCACCACAATCAAAAGAGAGAACATTCCCCTTTTCCCAAAAAGTTCCCTTGTGTCTCTTTGTAATTAACCCTTCTCTTTTCTTATTCCAGGCAAGCCGAGACCACATTTATTTCACTACAGATTAGTTTTGTCTGTTTCAGAATATCTTGTACATAGAATCACAAATTATTTATTTTTTCATGTTTGGCTTCTTTCACTTAAGAGTGTTTTTAGAGTCATCTATCTTGTTGCACCAACCTAGATAGCATATTGAAAAGCAGAGACATTACCTTGCCAATAAAGGTCTGTCTAGTCAAGGCTATGGTTTTTCCTGTGGTCATGTATGGATGTGAGAATTGGACTGTGAAGAAGGCTGAGCGCTGAAGAATTGATGCTTTTGAACTGTGGTGTTAGAGAAGACTCTTGAGAGTCCCTTGGACTGCAAGGAGATCCAACTGGTCCATTCTGAAGGAGATCAACCCTGGGATTTCTTTGGAAGGAATGATGCTGAAGCTGAAACTCCAGTACTTTGGCCACCTCATGCGAAGAGTTAACTCATTGGAAAAGACTTTGATGCTGGGAGGGATTGGGGGTAGGAGGAGAAGGGGACGACCGAGGATGAAATGGCTGGATGGCACCACTGACTCAATGGACATGAGTCTGAGAGAACTCCTGGAGTGGGTGATGGACAGGGAGGCCTGCCGTGCTGCGATTCATGGGGTCGAAAAGAGTCGGACACAACTAAGCGATTGCACTGAACCGATCTTGTTGCGTATATCAGTACTCTGTTCTTTTTATTGCTGAATACTATTGTATTGGATGAATATATCCCATCTTGTTTATCCATTTACCTCTTGATGAACATGTGGCTTGCTTTAAGCTTTTTAGGTAACACATGCTCATCAAAATTTGGAAAACAGAGACAAATAGAAGAAAAATAATCTCTGGTCTCATTAACCAAAATCAATTATTGTTGGTATTAGAGGTTTTTTTTCCCTCTGTGCAGAGATACTTTGGAGGCTATATAGCTAAAATCACATCACACATAGGATTTTCTGGCTTTTTAAAATTGACATCATAGGTGTTTTTCACCCACTCCAGTACTCTTGCCTGGAAAATGCCTTGGATGAAGGAGCCTGGTGGGCTGCAGTCCCTGGGGTCGCTAAGATTCGGACACAACTGAGCGACTTCACTTTACTTTTCACTTTCATGCATTGGAGAAGGAAATGGCAACCCACTCCAGTATTCTTGCCTGGAGAATCTCAGGGACTGGGGAGCCTGGTGTGTTGCCGTCTATGGGGTTGCACAGAGTAGGACACGACTAAAGTGACTTAGCAGTAGCAGCGTTTTTCACATTATTTCCTTTGTAACTATTTTAATGGTATGTAATGTTTGATCTCTAAAATGTAGGCCTGTCATGGGAGGGATTTAGGTTGTCTTGCTCTTTCTTTAAAATTTTCATTAGGGTATACTTGCTTTATAATGTGTTAGTTTCTGCTGGTCTTGCTTATTCTTGTATTTTAAGAGCCTAGTACAATGCTTGGCCTGAAGCAGGCACACAATTTATATTGACTAAACTTTATGCCACAGCTTGCCTTGCTATGTTTGTATAAGGACATGTCATTCTCCTTAAATTTTTTTAAGCTTTTAAAACAAATTTTGATTGCAGTATAGTTGCTTTACAATGTTGTGTTAGTTTCCACCGTACAGCAAAGTGAATCAGTCATATGTACATATATAGCCTCTCTTTTTTTGGATTACCTTCTCATTTAGTCACCACAAAGCCCTGAGCTGAGTTCCTTGCGATATACCCTAGGTTTTCATTCATTATCTATTTTATACATGGTATCAATAGTGTATACAAGTCAATCCCAATCTCCCAGTTCATTGCATCCCCTTCCCCCCCTTGTAGCCATTGAGAGACACATCTGTGTCTCTATTTCTGCTTTGGAAATAAGATCATCTGTACCACTTTTTTTCAGATTCCACATACATGCATTCATATATGATCTCCTTAAAAAATTTTTTTTTGTTGTTCTCTTTTTAATGTTTTTGCCCTGCCTCCACAACCAAGCTACTTGAAGGCACTGTCTGCAAACACCTATTACATGCGCAACACATTGTATGTGCCATAATGTACTCTTCATAGCAATCCTGTCAAGTGGATCATTTCCCTGTTTTACAGGTTAAGAAACAAACTCAGAAAAATTAAGTGACCAGTTCAAGGCCACACACTTGTATGCAACTGGGTCCAGATATGACCCATGTTGGTTTGCTTTTAACCCACATTTAATAGAATCCAACTTCTGAAATCAAAATGAGAATAGTTAAAATTACTATTGATACTTGCAATGTGCCAAATGTATCAGTCAATCCTCATAACAACCTTAAAGGGAAGCACTAGCATGTTGCCCCTGGAGAGAGGATAACATGAGCTTCACAGAGGCAAAGCCAGTTGCCCAAGCTTACATGGCTAGACAGTGATAGAATTTTACCGCAAGTAGCTTGACTTCAGGATCCATCTTATGTGCTAAGCACTAGTGTGTTGACCCTGGCCCTTCTTCTTCTCCATGGAGCCCCCCTGGGCTTCTTCAGCTCCTCTGGGCTATATGCAGAGGGCCCTACAGGAACGGTTTGAGTTGATAGTGTATAATCCTCCAACCCAAAGAAGGGGTTAATGATGATAAAATCTTAGGGGAACTGAAACAAACTCTTACTTCCAAAGATACCACATGGCAGACTCACAATTCTTGCAGCTATGAGACTGGAAGAAAACCACCTGCTTCTGAAGGTGGGTGTGGGGAGTAAATGAGTGATCTGGAGTCACTGAAAGTGCTTACCCCAGAGTCTGGTACAGTACACAGTAAGCCCACACTAAAGGGGCCTCTGTCTAGGAAATCTGAGACCCAGTGGGTTAATTATCCTCAGATAGAAAACAACACTGACTTCCCCACACAGACCTAAGGGGAGAAACCCAAACAGACAGTTACAGTTCAGCTAAAACAGAGCTGATCTTTAATCTTTTATGGATATGTGTAATACATTAACTATTATAGCCTATCCCCTGAGGCACCCTGACACCCGGTCAACCAGAGGCTGGGGTTGGGTTGGCCGGGCTAAGTGGAAAGCAGCAAGTAAATAGGCCAATTACTCTTCTGCAACAGACTTTCTTAGGTCCCCGCCTTAAGATTAAGAGGTTGAATTGGCTGATGCTGCCTGTCATACGAGGGTGGGGTAAGAAGGTGAACTCTTGAGTCAGCAGCCAATGAAGAATACTAGGCACAAAATAACCTGGGGTGTTTTACCTGTCTCTCTGCAAACCAAACACCTTAAGAGCCAGAATTGTATTATTTATTATTTGTCATTGGGTGTTTTGCTCATGATGGTTACTATTAATAATGATATTGGTATTTTCATAATAGAAAAAAATCCAGAGGTGAAGAATTATTAAAGCTAAGTGTTCTCCATAAATTATGATATCCTAAGTTTCAACTACCTTGTTTTTTCAACTCTAAGATGTACTTTGTGTCCATGTTTATCAGACTTTGCCTTTTAATACATAAGTGCTTGTTTATGGAGGTGTTCCTCAACTGCCTAAAACTTTTTATGTAAGTGCTGTGGCTTAACAGTGGCTATTGTCCAAGAATCAAAGCAATGTAAGCGTTCAATCTCCCACTCCAGGCAAGAATTCTTTCTACCACAATCTCGGCTTCAATATTTCCACTGGAAAGGAATTTACTTATCCAAGCAGTCCTCTTCATTACTAGACATCATCACTGTGACCAATTGTTCCTTGGTAAAGTTGCTCAGTCGTGTCCAACTCTTTGCGACCCCATGGACCATAGCCCACCAGGCTCCTCCATCCATGGAATTTTCCATGCAAGAGTACTGCAGTGGGTTGCCATTTCCTTCTCCAGAGGGTCTTCCCCACCCAGGAATCGAACCCAGGTCTCCTGCATTGCAGGCAGATGCTTTAACCATCTGAGCCACGAGGGAAGCTCAATTGTTCCTTATATGGAGCCAAAATCTGTCTATGATTTTTTTCCCATCATTTCTAGTCCTTTCCTCTGGAACTACACAAAATAAATTTTTCTTAGGATGCAGAGTGGCTCAGAACAGTAAGCAAAATATCTGAAGGCAGATAGATCTGGATTTTAACCCTGACTCTACCAGTTATTAGCAAATAACTTAGTTTCTGTTAACTTATTTATTAAGTGGATTAAATTGCCAATATTGTGAGGTTTAAATTAGATATATGAGTACAAAGTATCTGGCATCTGATGCTCAATAAAAGTAAGCTATTTCCTTCCTCTTTCTCTATACTCTTTCCTTGCTAGATTTGTTATAATTTTATATATTTGAGGACAGATGTTATTTCCACCCTCTCAAGTCTTTTCCAAATAAAACATTCCTCAGTTCCTAAACCATTCTCCTAATGATAGCTCTGATTCATTGCATACCTACAATACACAATATGTGCCAGGCACCGCTGAAGGCCTAGGAATGTAAATAACTTGCCTAAGGCCATGTAAACAGTAGCCAAGATTCAAACCTAGGTCAGGCTTTAAATCCATATCTTCAAATCTAAATCCTACAGCAGTGCTGTCCAATAGGAATAGAATGTGAGTCACATATGCAATTTTTAATATTCTAGCCACATTGTAAAAAATGAGAAACAAGTGAAATTAAATTTAATCATTTATTTTATTAAACACTAAATATCCAAAATGTCATTTCAACATGTAATCAATATATAAAATTATTGATATAGTTCATAGTAAGTCTTCAAAATCCAATGTGTATCTTACACTGAGAGCTTAAATCAATTTGAACTAGGCACTTTTCAAGTGGTTAATAACCACATGTGGTTCACTGCTGTCATATTAGACGACACATACCTAGAAGAAAGATGCAGTGTTTCCTGTTTGGAATTTAAGGATTTAGGTTCTCCTGCTGAATTCAAGGCGGACTAAATTTAGGAGACCAAGAAAAGCATCTAGTAACCTCTGTTCTCTTCAAATCATTCTCTCAAAAAAAAGTAGTTTTATTAAGTGTATGCACCATGCCAGGCATCATTCTGGGAGCTGGGAATATCGTAGTAAATAAAACTGTGCTTTCATGCAACTTGTGATTTTAATGGGGAGGGGAGCAAATAAACAAATAATTGGTAAGTAGGTAGTATATCATCTAGTCAAATGTCCTGTGAAGAAAAATACAACAGGGTATGAGGGAATACAGGGTGGATAGTGGACTACAATTTGAAATGGGTGCTCAGGGAAGGCATGCCTAGTAAAGATGTGAGAGGAGGCCGAAAGGAAACAAGGGAGTGAATCCTGCAGTTCAGTAGAAAAGGAGCGCTCCAGATTGGCTGTACCACAGTTAAGACGGGAGAGAACAGTGTGATTGGAGCTGAGTGAATGGGGCGGGGGGCAGACACAGATGGAAACGGTCAGAGAGGTAACAGGTGATGAGGGCAGACCGTGTAGGCATAGTGAGAACTTTGGTTTTTACTCTGAGAAGTGGCATGAACTTATAAGGATTGTGGAAACAACTAGGCTGAAAAGAGCAGTTACACATTTCCCTGAGGACTATGCACAGGAAGCAGATTTTCCTAGGGAAATTAACTAGTTTGTAACACCAAGGTTGATATCCTAGCATTTCAGATAACAGAGAGCTAGATCTGTCAATTTATACCAGACTATTCTAGAAAATTGATGAAGGAATTGTGTATGGGTAAGTGTGGCCTGCAATCCATGTTGATGGTCTGCTGTTCTGATGAAGACTGGCCAAGAACTAGTCTTACTCCTTGGAGCCCAGTCTAGTGATGGGCTGTATGACGTTTTCTCCTTCTTTGGTGCCATTAATTGTAATAATTGAAGAAATTCACCGTGGAGAAAGAGCCCATGAATTCAGAGGGAGGCATGGTAAAGAGATAGGTTTATAAATGAAAGAACTGATTTTGAATCTGAGTCCTGCCATTTGTTGGCAGTTCGGCTTTGGGCAAGTCACTTCACCTCTCTGAACCTCTTTTTCCTCCTCTGTAAAATGGAGATGGTAATAGCTACCTTTGGGAGGTATTTGACATAGTTACACACATACAGTGTAAAGTTATATATAGCAACTGTTCAATAATTGGTAGTCATTTTGATTTGTTCAACATTTTTGAACACCCACTACCTATAAAGTACATGGTTGTAGACAGAATGTTTGTGTATCCCCTCACCAAATCCTTATGGTGAAACCCTCTTACCAATGAAATACTACTGGTACCAATGTAACAGTAATAGGAGCAAGGGCCTTTGAGAAATGGCTAGGGTTAGAAGAGGTCAAGAGGAAAGGGGGCCCCTGTGAATGGGATTAGTGCCCTTAATGAGAGTTCAGAGGGAGTTTTCTCTGGTCTTCACCATGTGAGGCTACAAGGAGAGGTTGGCAAGCTGCAACCTTAAGAGGGCACTCATCAGAACCCAACCATGTTGGAACCCTAAGCTCAGATTTCCACCTTCCAGAACTATGTAAAATAAATTTCTGTTGTTCATAAGCCATTTCATTTATATTTTGTTACAGCAGCCTGAGCTGTCTAAGACATAAATATATAAAAGGAAATGCATGATTCCTTCCTTCAAGATGTTTATAATCTACTTTGGGGGATGCTACTGTTGCTAAGTCACTTTAGTCGTGTCCAACTCTGTGCGACCCCATAGACGGCAGCCCACCAGGCTCCCCTGTCCCTGGGATTCTCCAGGCAAGAACATCGGAGTGGGTTGCCATTTCCTTCTCCAATGCATGAAAGTGAAAAGTGAAAGTGAAGTCACTCAGTCATGTCTGACTCTTAGCGACCCCATGGACTGCAGCCCACCAGGCTCCTCCGTCCATGGGATTTTCCAGGCAAGAGTACTGGAGTGGGGTGCCATTGCCTTCTATGACTTTGGGGGATGAGACATGCACAAAATATATTCATTAAGATAGAATGTGTTTGCTCAAATGAGAGATATAAAGTGTAATAATAATAGCTATCATTTATTGATTGCTTACAATAAGCCAGGCTCTATATGCTGTGTTTCATAAACATCTAATTTTATTTTTACAACCTCCCCCACTTCAGAAAGTACTATTTTTAACTGTATTTTATAACAAAGGAAGCTCAGGCTCAGAGAGGGGAAGTGAATTGACCAAGGTTGCACAGCTGGGTAGCGACAGAAGACAGAAGCAAGCTCCATTCTAAGCGCCAGGCCTCACATCCTTATACAGAAACCCACCCCTATAACTCCTGAGCCTTTGTCCAAGTTTTACCATATTGTCCACCCATTTCTTACTCATTCTTTTTTTTAAATGCCGCTTCTGAAATGCCAGCTAAAATTTGAGTAAATGTCATAAAAAATGTTTAAAAAGGGAATTCCCTGGCAGACCAATGGTTAGCAGGGACTTGGCTCAGTGGTAAAGAATCTGCCTGCCAATATAGAAGACACAGGAGACACGAGTTCAATTCCTGGGTCAGAAAGATCCCCTAGAGTAGGAAATGGCAACCCCCTCCAGTATTCTTGCCTGGAAAATTCCATGGATAGAGGAGCCTGGTGAGCTACAGCCTGTGTCTCACTGTGCCGTACTATTGTTTGAATCCAGAGTAGGCAAGACACGAGTTAAGAGGCTGGAAGAAGATGCAAGGAGCAGTAGGAACTGCAGACACCTTTATTCTCTCCTGGCTGACACAGCAGCCGTAGCAGCAGCCATATCACATAACCTAACCTAACCATAAGGTAGCCATAACACAGCCATAATGTAATATAATGTAGTCTTTCTCCTGGCTGATGCAGCAGCCGTAGTAACAGCCATAACTTCACATAACCATAACATAGCCCGACAGGGCTTTCCAGGTAAAGCTCATATATGCTTAGAGAAAAACAGTAGCCCTTGGCCAAGCGAGTACCTCCTGATGCGCATGAGCAGTGCTATAAATGAGCTCAGATGTTACATAATCATTATTTACCAAACATGGGGCAAGAGAGAGAGGGCCTGACCACAGCATTTTGGCTAATTTGCTCTTTCCCCACAAAACGGCTTGAGGTAGATGGTGGTGTTTGGACTAGCCTCGAAGCAAGCTGCTGCTTTCTGCTGTTTTAGTTCTTCCTCCAGCTGTTGATTCTGAATCTGGACCTTCAGGCTTGGTTGTATTCTTCACCTTCTTCTCTGACAGATTAATGATGACAAATTAAGGCAACGGGTGCACCTTGAACCTGAAGGGCACCTCACCTGTCTGAAGTTCTTCTCTCTTCTTCCTGTAACTGGTGTTCTTTCTTCAGAGAATCAAAGGATAAAGAGTGTTTTTCCACAGTTCTCTGTACCTTATCCTCCAACTGGCCTTCTCAAATGAAGAATCTATGCCTTCGGTGTCTTTGTCACAATTTGATCGAAAATCAATAGTCTGTTGGGGCATCATAGATATAAATGTTTGCAGTTTGAGACATTTTCCCTCTCCCCTGGGGCAGAACAGTTAGTTTTTCCCACTGTTCTTGTCACTTTGTAGGTTAATCTGTCAGTCCCTGGATCTACTACCTTTGAGCTTNTGTGCTGCCTCTGGTGGGTCCGTCTGCTTGAGGATGGAGGTGGTCTTGAAGGAATGAGGAAACTGCTCACATATGTGATCAGAAGACCTGGCCTCACCTTAAACATGCTTGCTGGCCTGAAGGCGGCCTGCCAAGTCACCACGCACTCTTTACAAGGGCATACGTCAGAATCAGCCTCCTCAAAGTTGGGGACCTTCACAAACGACTAATGCTTGGGCCCCATTGTAAGTCTCCTGACCCACAAGCTAAGGCTGGCAGAGTGGTATAATTTTTTTTTATATTGGTGGAGATCTGTGTTGTTCCTGTGTATACACTGTCAAAACTCATTGAACATGTATACTTCAAATGTATGCATCTCACTGTATGTAAAATTTCATGCCAAGGGAAACTATGAATAAAACCAGTTAATGGTATGCATGTTGAAATATTCAGAGGGAAGCATACAGATAACTGCATTTACTTTGAGCTGCATCAAAAAATAAGACTGCGTGGCGAGATGAAAAGAAAAGAAATGTGGTGATAAACAAACAAATGTGGTGATAAACAGAGTAAAAAAGATGTATTTCGGGTAGGTAGTGGTGGTTGCAGTGATATGACTATACCAGCAAAACAAGTATTTTTTTGGAAGTTCCTCAACTGGGTTAAACAAATTGTGGTAGAATACTATTTAATAACAACAATAACAAAAACAGGAATGAATTATTGATAAACACAACCTGGAAAGGGAATTATGCTAAATGAAAAAGTTAATCCTGAAAGTTATATACCTGTGTGATTCATTTATAGAGCATTAACAAAATCACAAAATTATAGAGACAGAGAACAAATTGGCACAGTTGCCAGACACTAAGGAATGGGGCGGGGTGGTGGTGGAGTATGACAATAAAGGGGAGTATTAGAGAATCAGTGGTGATGGAACATTCTATGGCTCGATTGTGGTGATGGGTGCTCCAGCTGACATATGTGATATAACTACACAAACCACACACACACACACACACACACACACACACCCATGGTGGATGTCAAACGGTGAAATGTGAATAAGGTCTGTGGGTCGTTCCAAAGGTACTAAAGCCAATGTCCTCACTTTGATATAACGCCACAGCTACATAAGATATATACCACCGCAGGTAACTGTATGAAGGTATATGGGGTCAATATTATTTTCACAACTTCCTGGGAATCTATAATTGTCTTAAAGTAAAAAGCTAAACAAAAGTTCCTCAGACAATTCCAAACTTCCCTAGTGAAGGACTACTCATTTAGTCTAATCACTGACTATACAGAAGAAAAATCAAAATTCCATAGAGTTCTCTCAATCACAAAAAAGTTTACCTTCTAATTCTAAAACTAAACTTAAATCAGGTACCAGAAATGTTTGTCGAAACTTCTAAACCAACAGTGTCTAAATATATCCCCTTCCTTCCCTCAGACAGGCATTCTTGGCATTACATGAAATATCAGGATTGAGATCATCCACATGGGTAATCTGGGGGAAAAGAGGTAGGTCAAGTAGACCAACAGAAGAGGAAAAAAAAAAAAAAGAGAGATGCTATGTTACAAAGGAGCAGCTGCAAATGTGCAAACTGAAAATTACAGGGCAGTTAAAAAAAAACTGAGTGTTTCACAACCAAGCCAAGGTTTGTCAAAAGGGGTTTCTCTCAGCTTTCAGAGTTCCCAAGCCATTATTTGCTAGTAAATTTCATGAGAAGCAGAGGGGGACATGCTCCAGACACAGCTGTTTCCATCTGCTGTTGAAAATAAGATCCTGCCTAAAAAAAGAAAATGTTAAAAAAGTCATAAATCCTTCAAACTACAACCTCAGCAGAGGAGTGAACCATGATTCTTAAAATGTGATAACTTTGCTGCTGCTTGATCACACTGAAAAGGAAACCATTCTGACACATTTANTGCTCCAGACACAGCTGTTTCCATCTGCTGTTGAAAATAAGATCCTGCCTAAAAAAAGAAAATGTTAAAAAAGTCATAAATCCTTCAAACTACAACCTCAGCAGAGGAGTGAACCATGATTCTTAAAATGTGATAACTTTGCTGCTGCTTGATCACACTGAAAAGGAAACCATTCTGACACATTTAAATGCTGATGTGCTGATGCCCTTAAGAACTGGAAGATTAAGCAAAACAGGACACACTTGGAGCTTCTACAGCTTAACAACTTCACTGTCCTTCCTGCTGCTTTTCACCACTCCATCCCTTCTCCAACCCCTAACCATTAAAAAAAAATAACCCGTAAGATTTTTGTAATCGGAATTAACAATAAGCTGGAAGCGAAGATTCCGGGATCTGCTAAATTGTGAGAAAGGTGACAACTTGAGTCACTTGCTAAAAGTTCACAGACTAAACCTTAGCCTTAAAAATGATCTGAAGTGCCGAGTCTCTCAATTGTGAAAATCAAAACCAGGGTAACTTCCAGTTACAGTAATGTGATAAACCAGAAAACCCCATTGCTGCAAATACCTGATATTACTGGAGAACAAAAAGAAAGAACTGGAAATCCCCAAGCACCAGAAACCAAGAGAACTGAAAAGAGAAAGTTAGGGTGGGGAGGAGGCTGGTCTCCTCGCGCTACAGAGAAAAAAGGCCTCTGCTGAGCTCTGTAGCTGCAGGCTTGCACCTCCTACTCTGGTGCCCATGAGCTCGCAGTCAAAAATTACAAAACACACGGGAAAACCACCCACCAGGGGCAGGGTTCCAAAGCAGTACAATCTGACAGATACTGCGGATACGTACACCTTAACTTTTAAATTGCTCAGAAAAAGTTATACATGAGAGAGGTAAGGGCGTGAGAAGGAAGAGAGTTCAAATATGACAAAACATTAATTAGCTGGATCTAGGTGAGGGGAATGAATATAGGTGTTGGCAGTCCTGATCTTTAGGTCTTCTGTGGGACTGAAATTTTTCAAAATAACAAGTTAGGGAAAAGAAAAGCATTATCTTATACATTTATAAACTTTTATGTTTATAAAATGTACATATCAAGGTAATTAAATATGGTGATGAGTGTGGGGGTTAAAAAAGAATGGAAGAACTAGAAGCAATTAATGAAAGATTTAATGTGGTTTCAATTCAACTAACTTGTAAAAAAAAAAAAGTCCCCTGGAGATCATTTGAGGGAGAGTTAGTTCATTTACTTCAGGAGATCTCATTTCCATACTACTTGAAACAGAGCTGATAATAGTATGCATTTGTATTGGATCATCTAAGGAAATGTAATTGCCAACTTCACCAAAAGATCTAAGAATAATGTTTTCACTAGATATTCTACAGCCATGAATCCCGAATACTAAATTAGCAAAAGGCTTCTTATGTGAATATGAAAGTGATTTTTTAGAAAGAAACAATATAAGAGGATAAAAAAAATAATTTCTTCTACGGATTAAAAGACTTGTGGGACAGCAAAGCAGAACCTCGAACAGACAACTCTGTGCAGGAAGTAGACTGCTTAATGCTGGGAGACTTGGTCGGCGGGTGGGGGAGAAGATGGGGAGTGTGGAGCTTCTTTTGGGGGTTAAGCTGATGGTCATGATGGCTGCACAATTCTGAAAATACTAAAAGAATTGTATACTTCAAATAGATGAACTATATATAAATTGTATCTCAATAAAGTTGTGAAAATGCATATACTAGAAATCAAAAATAATGGAAAATCGTTCGCGAGAGTGTTCAACTCAAAAACCTAGGAAAGAACCATAGAGTAAACCCAAACAGAAGGAAAGGGAGGACAAACGGGCCAAGAAAAAAAAGCACTCGGCAGAAAAAAGATTAGTGGGGGCAGAGTAACCTGGAGAGAAGCTCAGCTTCTGAGCACGAGGCCACACAGAGCACCGCGCAAGCGGCCCAGCAAGGAGCCTCCTGCTTCGGGACACTTGAGAAAAACACCACCATCACACCACCCACACCCTACCCCGATGCCATTTACTTGCTAGAATTTGACCCGTCCATACACCGCCTCCATGGCCTCAAGTTGCTCTTTCCAAATTAGCCCTTGGACAGGGCCCAGGTCATCTCTCTGGACCCTGCTGTGAGGAGAGCCAGGTATTCAAGTCTTCTGAGCTCTAACTGATGAAAGCAGGCCCTCATTGGTTTGGAAAGTCCCCAGCCTCCACTCCTGAGAGCAAAGAAGGCTCTGAGAGGACCTTCTCAAGCCCAGGGAAAGCATCTACAAGTCATAGCAATGAGCACTTTCAGAGGCGAAAGTTTAAGAACATTCCCATTAAAATCCCTCTGTGGTCAGAACAAATCAAGGACACCCGCCGTAACTACTTCCGATCAGTGGTGTGTGAGCCAGCTGAGACAGCGCAGTGTTCAAGGCTGGAGCGTGGCCCTCCTAAGTCCCATGTGGAAGTCTTAATGCCCAGACACCCTTAATATGACTGTATTTGGAGACAGGGTGGTTAAAGAGGTCACTAAGGTAAAATCAGGTCAGTAGCATGGGCCCTACTCCAACATGAGTAGTGTCTGTATGCCAAGTGGAGACCAGCTCGCACACACAGGGAAGGCCATGTAAAGACACAGACCGTTCATAAGCCAAGGGGCGAGGGTCAGAAGAAAGCAACCCTGCGGACATCTTGTTCGTAAACTTCCAGCCTCGAGAACTGTAATAAACTTCTGCTGTCTAAGCTGCTCAGTTTGTGGAACCTTGCTATGGCAGTCCTAGCAATCTAACACAGTGAGAAAGAGACAAAAGACCCAAGGACAAGAAGGGAAGAAACACCAGTGTGGTATGATTATCTGCATGAGCAAAGGCAGGCGAACCTACAAACTGCTACAACTAAGAAATGCTCAGTAAAACTGCCAGATGTGAGAAAGTCAGCAGCACTCCTCCCAAAACACTAACCACAATTAGAGAACAAACAGGTACCTTAATTAACTGTCCCTCACTGTGCAAATGGGTAAAGAAATTGAACTATATTTATCCACAGATCAGGGAACACTACAAAACACTTATTTCTAAAATAAACAGGCTGGATCTGCACAGATATATCTCAAAAACACAAAAATCAAGTTACAAAGAAATAGATACATTCTATCTATTCATTGCTAATACACACAAATCATGGAGAGGCATGTAAGTACAAGCACAGATCAACCTACAGGCAGGGTGTTTATGTTAGACATTTCATCTTGGTGACAGGCACACAGATGTTTGCCATATCATTTTCTGTACTGTTCTATATATTTGAAAGGCTTCATTTTTTGGATAAAAATAGACTCTTTGAGGTCCAGATAAATGCAAACTTAAAATTTTAAAGAGTTCATGATTTTAAAAGACCCACAGTAGTCTTCTCTACTATCTGTACACATATGCTTTTTTAGGAGACTCTTAAAGTTCACTCCCATACTGTTCCTACCCAGCACCAATTTAAGGTTTCAAGACATCTAATTTTTAAGTCAGAATAAAAACCAACTTTAGGTCGTGCCCCTTTCTCACGGCTTGTGTGATTGCCTATAATCTGAAAGGTGCCAGGGATATAAATATACCACATTCTCCACTTGGGAGCGCTCAGTGAGGTCGTTAAGGAGAATTTTCAGCCAAGTCTAAGGATTACAGGCACCAGGTTCATGTCAAATCAGGACCATAATTGGGGTACCTTGGATAAAGCCAGGGACTGATAATGTCAAGGAATCTTTACAGGTAGGTTAAAAAAGAAATCTTGGATCTAGTAAAACCTGCACTGGCCCCTCCTATGCTTATTAGCAGTCACCTTTCCCCACTCATCCATCCTCTCTCTGTGCCTAGGATAATAACTTCAGTTCCTACTTCCCAGCCTTTTCCTAAGGCGGGGAAAAAAATCAAGAATGCCTAATAAAAAACTGTAATGCAAAGGGCAGAGAGAGTTCATGCGTTTAATTTTAGGTCAGTTACCAGGTTTTTCTTGAGCTCTGGCCAGGGTTATTCTGGTACTGGCATGGGGAAACCTATTTTGCATGGATGCAGGTTCGATTAAAAACAAAGAAACAAGTCTCACAACAGGCGCGCAAACTACACATCCCTCATGCAGTCCACTGAGCCAGCCAGGGCATCTGCCAGAGACCCTGCTAAAGACAAGGGTTTCCCATGATACAGAAAGGGACAAGGGAGATAGCTAATAGAATCACTATTTCAAATCCTCTGCCACTGGCTCCTTCAGATGCGTATAAAGCAAAGTTGGAGAAAAAAAAAAAAATCCCACTTTCAACAGGCCGGTGGATGACAGAGAACATGTTAAGCTTCTCTTGAAGAATAAAATATGAAAAAACAGATAACGTCCTTAAAATATCGTTACTCCATATGTCACTCTTGGTTCATTCATTACATATACAGCCCTTTTTTCCAAGGGAAACAGAATGTCCATCGAACAATTTGATCCTTTCAAAATCAATGGCAGCAAACTGAGTCACCAGGATAAGGTGCCTGTTCTTTACCCAGCAAGGCTGATGGTTAAACCATGCAAGAGACTTCTAAGGATTAAATTCTGAAAGTCAAGATCTGGGTTTTAAAATATGCAACGGTGGCTTCTGATTCATGCAGATTCTCTGGAAACCAGTACTCCATTTGACCCCGAGATCCTCCTCTCTCCTATCTGCTCCATTCTATACTGTCTCTCTGAGTAGAGCATAAACTCCATGAGGGCCAGAACCATGTTTTATCCTTTTCTGCAGATCTATTAGAGCCTAGAATGATACTCTGCCTATAGTCAAATGCTCAAACAAACATAAGCTGGGTTTAAGCAAATCTGGCCCAAAGAGGCCGGATGAAAGGGAAGGAAGATAAAAACTATAGTCTGGAAGGCAGCCTGTTCAAAAGAACTACACATTTAAAACGTTAAAAGATGAACAGCCATCCTCTGCAAGACACAGATAAAGTGTTCCTCTAAGTTAAATTGAGGAAGGGAAATACCAGTTTCCTCTGGCAAGCTTCTGAAAAGATAAAAGCATCTCTGCTTTGAGTGATAATGTGTTACAGGCTTAGGCAAGAACAGGTAAAAAAAAAAAAAAAAAACCTGATAAAACCATGAAGCTGCTGGTAACTCAATGAAGGGGGAACCAGAATTGGCCAGGCCGCTTCACAACTCATGGCTACACATGGTGGCTTTAAAATAAGGAAGGCCCAAAAAGAACAGAGAAGATAAAGCCATTATCCTCAACTTGTCCTTCATTGCAGATGCTCTCTTACCCCTATTAAGCATTTATGGAGTGCCGGCTACTGGTGAGACATCCAGGTGAAGGGAAACACCCCAGCTATCACTGTTCTGGAGCTGGCCTTGGCTTGTGTTCTCATTAGCTGCTCAACCTGCCGTACGCCTAAGCTGGAGAGAGGCCAGCACAGCAAGTGTCTCTCAGGAGTCATTCATTATAACCTATCAAAGAGCAGAGTCAGTTTCACTTTCTCTCTGAGAAGTCACAAAGACTCCTGAACGAAAAATATCAGGATTCAAAAACAGAGAACTGTTTTGCAGAAATCGAGAAGCTGATCCTAAAAATTTGGATGGAAATACAAGGACCTGTTATTGTCAAAATGATTTTGAAAAAGAACAAATTAGAAGAACATACACTACTAGATTTCAAAACTTAACCATAAAGCTGTACGTAACTAGGATAATGACAGACATATAAATCAATGGAACAAAACTGAATCTAGAAATAAACCTTTACATTTATAGCCAGTTGATTTTGCCAAGGGAATTCAGTGGGGAGAAAAAATGGCCTTTTCAACAAATGGTGCTAAGATAACTGAATGTACAAGTGGTTCTTTAAAAACAATGGAACTTGCACCTGTACCTTGCACTATACCCCAATATTAACTCAAAATGGAATAGAAACATATGTAAGAGCTAAGACTATAAAACTGCTAGATGAAAACACAGAAGAAAAATCTTGGTGACCTTGAAGTAGGCAAAAATCTTTTTACATATGACATCAAAAGCATGATCAATAAAAGAAAAACCTTGATAAACTGGACTCAATCAAAATTTGAAATACTTGCTTTTTAAAAAACACCGTAAGAAAATGAAAGGACAACTCACATACTGGGAGAAAATATCAAATCACATATCCAGAATACACAGGGAATTCAGTGTACAACTCAATAAGACAACAGACAACTCAATTGAAAAAACAGATAAACAAATAGGCAAAGATATGAGTAGACATTTCACCAAAGAACATATATGAATTGATATGAAGCACATGAGAAGAGGCTCAACACCATTAGTCACTGGAAAAATGCAAATTAAAACCACAATAAGATGCCACTCTCCATCTACTAGAATAGCCATAAGCTCTAAGACTGACAATGGCAGGGGTTTTGAGGATGAGACAGAATCGGCAGACCCCCGCCCCAATCCACTGGCTGGAACGCACAGCTNCACACACACACACACACACACACACACACACACACACACACAGTGCCCAGGCAGCCCTCTGCCATGCCTGGGCTCCCGGATGGTACGAGGGCCTGGCCGTTTCTGCCCAGTGCCCAACGCCTCTCCTGGGAAATCGTGGAGCTCTTAGCTAGGTCAAGCAAGACTCTGAGAGTAGCAGGGATGCGTATACACCAACGTATGTAAGTAGCTAGCCACTGGGAATGTGCTGTATGACTCAGGGGACTCAAATGGGGCCTCTGAGTTTGAGTTAATAATCCTCTGTAATAACCTAGAAGGGTGAGGATGGACAGGAGGTGGAGGGAGAATCTAGAGGGGGGACATCTGTACACCTGTGGTTAATTCACCTTAATGTATGACAGAAATCAAAGCAATAATGTAAAACAATCATCAGTCAATTAAAAATCAATATTAAAAAAAAAAAGAAAATAAGACTCTGAGGCCTGCCACGCAGTCCGGGCCCTTTCCACTCAGTCCCACTTGCTTCCCCCTCTCCTTCCGCAAGGGTCAGGCTAGCATCCTACTCTGGAAACTTTCCCTGCCTAGTTCTCATTTTTCCCTCTTTATCTCCTCCAGGCTTTCTCCCACCCCTTTCTCCAGGAAATTGCTGTCACTCCTAACTCCATCTCAGCTTCTGCTTCCTGAAAAAGCTAAAAGGAAGGACTATGTTCTTAATACGCAATCTCTCTAATCATGCTATCAAAGAACCAGGTTACAGCAGGGCAGAAACTAAACTTCTATCTTTTTCCAAGAAGGCCATTTCACTGTTGGTGGCCTCCTTTTTACACTTTGATACTTGATATAAAAACCCGGGGTCTCACCCAACCACCTTTGTGTACCAGCAATGAGGTGTACGTCTCTGGCGAGGCTCCCAATGTGATCTCTTCAGATACTTTGTAGATTTAAAGTTCTTTGGTTTGGGAATAATTGAGCGTTGTCACATAAAAGTGAAAGCCGATTTCTTCTGGGTTGTTCTAACGAGCAGAAATAAAAGTAGTTATGGAGAGGAGGATTTCACTCCACATAGAAAAGAACTTTTTCACCGCAGAGGAGTCAGAATGGAAGGGATTGCCTCTAGAAGTTGCAGTCTCCTGTATTAGTTTCCTTGGCTCAAACAATAGAAATTCTGTTTTTTATTTTCTTTCTTTTTCAAATATTTAATTTTTTTAATTTTTTATTTTATATTGGAGTATAGTTGATTTCCCTGGAGGAGGGCACGGCATCCCACTCCAATTTTCTTGTCTGGAGAATCCCATGGACAGAGGAGCCTGATGGGCGACAGTCTATGGGGTTGCAAAGAGCTGGACACGACTGAAGCGACCTGGCACGCATACAGTTGATTTGTGATTTCTGGTGTACAGTAAAGTGCTTGATTTATATATGTGTGTGTGTGTGTGTGTGTGTTGTGTGTGTATATTCTTTTTCAGATTCTTTTCCCATTTAGATTATTACAGAATATTGAGTAGCGTTCCCTGTACTTACAGTAGGTCCTTATTGGTTATCTGTTTTCTGCATTGCAGTGTCTGTGTTAGCCCCAGGCTCCTAATTTATCCCTTCACTCCCCTTTCTACTTTGATAACCATAGGTTTAGTTTCTATGTCTGTGAGTCTGTTTCTGTTTCGTAAATACGTTCATTTGTGTCATTTCTTTTTAGACTCCGCGTAGAAGTGGTGTTATATGATGTTTGTCTTTCTTTGACTTACTTCACTTAGTATAATAATCTCTAGCTCCATCCATGTTGCTGCAAATGGCATTATTTCATTCTTTTTTATGGCCAGATAATATTCCATTGTATATATGGACCATATCGTCTTTATCCATTCATCTGTCAGTAGACATTGACATTGCTTCCATGTCTTGGCTATTGTAAATGTTTTCCCATAATATCTTACAGAAAAATCCAAACTAACTTTTTTAGCTGACCCAACAACTGCAACTTTGGAACTGGGTGAAAATGAAATAGGAGGAAAATTTTTTTTTCACTCCATCGCTTTTTGAAAAATAAGCAATCAGTTCAGTTCAGTTGCTTAGTCGTGTCCGACCCATTGCGACCCCATGGACTGAAGCACGCCAGGCCTCCCTGTCCATCACCAACTCCTGGAGTTCACTCAAACTCATGTCTATTGAGTCGGTGATGCCATCCAGCCATCTCATCCTCTGTCGTCCCCTTCTCCTCCTGCCCCCAATCCCTCCCAGCATCAGGGTCTTTTCAAATGAGTCAGCTCTTCACATCAGGTGGCCAAAGTATTGGAGTTTCAACTTCAGCATCAATCCTTCTAATGAATATTCAGGACTGATCTCCCTTAGGATGGACTGGTTGGATCTCCTTGCAGTCCAAGAGACTCTCAAGAGTCTTCTCCAACACCACAGTTCAAAAGCAATAAGCATCCTTTTTTACTGTGGTAAAATATAGATAGCAGAATTTACCATTTTAACTAATTTTCAGCGTGCAGTTCAGTTGCATTTGTATTGTCATGAAAAGATCATCAGTATCTATCTCCAGAGCTTTGTTCATCTTTCCAAACTGTNTAAGCATCCTTTTTTACTGTGGTAAAATATAGATAGCAGAATTTACCATTTTAACTAATTTTCAGCGTGCAGTTCAGTTGCATTTGTATTGTCATGAAAAGATCATCAGTATCTATCTCCAGAGCTTTGTTCATCTTTCCAAACTGTAACTTCTTG
The DNA here is from genome assembly GCA_006410875.1 of Neotragus pygmaeus. Classification (NCBI taxonomy): domain Eukaryota; kingdom Metazoa; phylum Chordata; class Mammalia; order Artiodactyla; family Bovidae; genus Neotragus; species Neotragus pygmaeus. Next base: position 930,981 of record SJYV01001757.1, read on the forward strand.
CACACTAACCACTCACTCCTCGTGCTTCCTCCCCCAGCTCCTGGCAACCTCCATTCTTTCTGTCCATGAATCTGACTACTCTAGATACCTCAAATGGGTAGAATCATATAGTCTTTTTGTGCCTGGTTTACTTCACTGAGCATAATATCCACAAGGTTTATCCATGTTGAAGCGTGTGTCAAGATTTCTTTCCTTTTTAAGGTTAAAAATATTCCATCATTATGTATATATTAATTTTTGCTTATCCATTTACTCATCAGTGAACATGGGTTGCTTCCCAATTTTGACTATTATAATTAATAAGGCTGTGAACATGAGTGTATGAATATCTGTTCATGACCCTGGTGTCAGTTCTTTGGGTATATCCTTAGAAGTGGATGGATTATATGGTAATTCTACATTTAACATTTCAGGAACTTCCACAGTTTTTCATTACTCCATGCCTTTTTTTTTGCCATACCCCATAGCATGTGGGATCTCAGTTCCCCAACCAGGAATTGAACCCACACCCCCTACACTAGTAACTAAGAGTCTTAACCACTGGACTGCCAGGGAAATCCTAATACCTTTTTGAAGTATGTAAGTTACTGTATGTGGACCCCATTTTTAAAGACTTTTCAAGGTTACTAAAGCGAAGAGGAACTAAAGAGCCTCTTGATTAAGGAAAGAGGAGAGTGAAAAAGCTGGCTTAAAACTCAACATTAAGAAAACTAAGATCATGGCATTCAGTCCCATCAGTTCATGGCAAATAGATGGGGAAACAATGGAAATAGTGACAGACTTTATTTTGAGGGGCTCCAAAATCACTGCAGATGGTGACTGCAACCATGTAATTAAAAGACGCTTGCTCCTTGGAAGAAAAGCTATGACCAACCTAGACAGCATATTCGACTTAGCAGCAGCAGCAGCAGCAGACAGCATATTAAAAAGCAGAGACATTACTTTGCCAACAAATGTCCATCTAGTCAAACCTATGGTTTTTCCAGTAAGTAGTCATGCATGGATGTCAAAGTTGGACCATAAAGAAGGCTGAGCACCAAAGGATTGTTGCTTTTGAACTGTGGTGTTAGAGAAGACTCTTGAGAGTTCCTTGGACTACAGGGCAATCAAACCAGTCAATCCTAAAGGAAATCAGTCCTGAACATTCATTGGAAGGACTGATGCTGAAGCTGAAGCTCCAATACTTTGGTCACCTGATGCAAAGAGTTGACTCATTAGAAAAGACCTTGATGCTGGGAAAGATTGAAGGCAGGAGGAGAAGGGGACGACAGAGGATGAGATGGTTGGATGGCATCACCAACTCAATGGACATGAGTTTGAGGAAGCTCTGGGAGATGGTGAAGGACAGGGAAGCCTGGCGTGCTGCAGTCCATGGAGTCACAAAGAGTTGGACACGACTGAGTGAATGAACAACAACAAAGTATACTTAAACACAAAAAGAAAAGTAGCGTCTAAAGGGAAGAAGAGTAAAGCGACATGCGTTTGCTTCTGTGATGTGTCCTGGAAGTGCATGTGATTTAAGGTTTGAGAGGTATATGGTGAGTCCCTCATCCCCAGACATCAAGGCTCTTCTCTTAGTCACTCTGTTGAAGTTCTGTCCCATCTGTGACATATTCCAGTTATCATGGCTATTTTTCCCCCACTGAAGCTTCCAATGTGGGTGTCTGCTCTTCTCTTCTCTAAACTTTTCTTTGATCCTCTCAGAATTCTGCTTCCTTCCTCTGCCCCAACAATTTTCATCTTTTTGCAAAATGGCTAGCCTTTAAACTTTTAATTGGTCAATCAGAAAACTTCTTTACACTTCTGGGATAAACTGATCAATTACTGTCCGCCAGTAAAAAGTTCCGAATCTGCAGCATTTCAGGGTTGAGTTTGTTTACTGTCTGCCGTCACCCAGGATGGATTCAAAAGAGTCAAATATAACCAAAAGTGTATCTGTACCTTTATATATATCTATGGTATTGTTTATGTGATACAGCTCTAAAGCCTTGACTTCACATAAGTACATGGGATCCTGAATAAACATGAATCCATTCAGATCACGGTGATGGGTCATAATACAAGAGAACTTCCCTGGTGGCTTAGATGGTAAAGAATCGGCCTGCAATGCAGGAGACCCGGGTTCAATTCCTGGATCAAGAAGAGGGAATGGCAACCCACTTCAATATCCTTGTCTAGAGAATTCCATGGACAGAGGAGCCTGGTGGGCTACAGTTCATGGGGTCACAAAGAGTCGGACATGACTAAGCGACTAACACACACACATAATACAAGATGAAAAGGAATTTCAAACTATAAAATATTTACTCTAGAGAACAGTAGCAATCTGGTCAGGAGACATCTGCTCTGAGTCATCATAATGTAAATAGCTGCTGCTGCTGCTGCTGCTAAGTAACGTCAGTCATGTCCAACTCTGTGCAACCTCACAGATGGCAGCCCACCAGGCTCCCCTGTCCCTGCGATTCTCCAGGCAAGAATACTGGAGTGGGTGGCCATTTCCTTCTCCAATGCATGGAAGTGGAAAGAGAAAGTGAAGTCGCTCAGTCGTATCCAACTCTTTGCGACCCCATGGACTGTAGCCTACCAGGCTCCTCTGCCAACGGGATTTTCCAGGCAAGGGTACTGGAGTGGGGTGCCATCGCCTTCTCCAAATAGAGTTGCCCTCAAAAATATCTGCTGTTCTTTGCCCTACTCTGTGTTTCCCAAGCAACCTCCTGGTTAGCCACGTAGCTTCGCAAGATCCATGATGCCTGAGAATAGGAATGCAAGTTGGACCACTGTGTCTTCCCAGAGGCATGAGCAAAACAATGCAAATAAACCAGTCCATGTATCACCAGAAATTAGTGAGTTGACATTCTGGTCTCTTCTGAATTTGGTTAGCACACAACATTGTGCTTTAAAATATATAAGATGGAGTATCAGATTTGAGATTCTGGATTCTGATAAATTACTGAGATGCTGTGCAATGTACCATTAGGTTCCTCCCAGATGGCTCCCTGTCTTTCACTGAGCTTATTTTCCAAAACAGCAATTATGTCTCCTTGTCTGTCCTTTAGAAACATTTCGATGTTGTCTCACAAAAGGACTGTTTCTGTAAATTACAACAACAACAAAATGCATTGGAAAATAGTCACTTAGATTCTCTTTCATCCTTCAGTATTGTAACAACATCATAAGTGTCCCTGTTCAACCTTTATAAGAAGTTACATCTTTTCTAAAAATATGAGTAGTTGATCATCATTGAGTTGGACTTCTCTTTCTTCTTTCTAGTATATAAAGCTATCACTTTCCAGGGTACATTCTGAAAGGCAAAACAGAAGGAAAAGTTGCACAGTGCTAACTAAGTTATCCACTCTGAGTGACGTTAATTTCTTTGGAAAAGGACAGCTGTCCACCATGAAGTTACTATGAAGTTTCATGGATAGAACTGAAGCAATGGCAGCATCAGTTAGGACATGACTCATGCAAACCTGCAAGCTACATGTTAAGTTCATTTAGGTAATGGTCATAATAATTATCAAGCTTATCATACTAAAAGTAATATTAAGCATCTGTGACATCTTCACATTTCTAATATTTTTNCAGCTGTCCACCATGAAGTTACTATGAAGTTTCATGGATAAAACTGAAGCAATGGCAGCATCAGTTAGGACATGACTCATGCAAACCTGCAAGCTACATGTTAAGTTCATTTAGGTAATGGTCATAATAATTATCAAGCTTATCATACTAAAAGTAATATTAAGCATCTGTGACATCTTCACATTTCTAATATTTTTCCTTTGGGGAGTTTTTTCTCTCATTATTTGTATTTCAAAATCATGAGATTTTATATAGGGTTTGATCCCTGGGTTGGGAAGATCCCCTGAAGAAGGAAATGGCAACGCACTCTAGTAATCTTGCCTGGAAAATCGCGTGGATGGAGGAGCCTGGCAGGTACAGTCCATGGGGTCGCAAAGAGTTGGACACGACTGAGTGACTTCACTTTCACTCTCAGATTTTATGCAGTATCTACAGTAGTGGTCCCCAACCTTTTTGGCTCCAGGGAGTGGTTTTGTGGAAGATGGTTTTTCCATGCACCAGAGTGATGCAAGCAATGGGGAGCATCTGTAAATACAGATAAAGCTTCACTCACTCACCTGCCACTCACCTCCTGCTGTGAAGCCTGCTTCCTAACAGGCGCCCGACGGGTCCCAGTCCATGGAGATCCTTGTTCTAGAGCAGCGGACTCCAGCCTTTTTGGCACTAGGGGCCCATTTCGTGGAAGACAATTTTTTTCACCTGCTGGGGTGGGGGATGGGTTCAAGATGACTCAAGAGTATTACGTTTATCGTGCCCTTTCTTTTTTTAAAATCATGTAATGTTTGGCTGTGCTGCGTCTTTGTTGCTGCGCGCAGTTTTTCTCTAGCTGCAGAGAGTGGAGCCTCCTCTCTAGCTGGGGTCTGCAGGCTTCCCGGTGGAGTGCCCTCTCTTTGTGTGGAGCATGGACGCTAGGTGTGCAGGCTTCTGTAGGTGTGGCCCATGGGCTTAGTTGCCCTGCGGCGTGTAGGCCCTTAGTTCCCAGACCAGGATCAAACCCGTGTTGCCTGCGTTGGCAGGTGGGTCTATCACCACTGGACCAGCAGGGAAGCCCCGTCCCTTCAGTACCACCCCCTGCCCCGCCCCACACACTTTATTTCTAATCTAATGCCACCACTGATCTGACAGGAGGTACCTGTCTGCAGCCCAGAGATTGGGGACCCCTGTTCTAGAGGACAAAGCCCTCATATTCATTCAAGGTAAAGGAAATTTGGACTGGCTTCCCTGCCCTCTACTTACTTATATATACCAGGCTGAACAGAAAAATGATTCTAATATGAATATTTTCTAGCTTTTTCTCCAAACACCAGATGCCTCAAAAAAGGTCCCCTAACTCCTGACTAACCTACTTAGATTTTCATTTAAATTGGGTGAATGAGCTCAGGTTATAGAAATCGGTGGTAATGAATATTTGAATTCTGTTAAAACTGTTACAAAACGAAAATGTTATTGAAGAAAGCTAGTTTCAGTGTATCACTGTAGTCTAATTATTTTGAAAGAAAGAATCTGACCCAGAGGTCTAGTTAAACCATTAAAAAGGGTTTGATATCCCTTGCTAATTGAAAATGAAAGAGATTTTTTTTTTTTCTGTGCCTCACTTCAGGGAAGATTGTGCAGGGTTATTTGTATGGAGGGGATAGGAGCACAGTAGACTGTGTCTGGACTCCATGGGTCATATCGCTGCCTGTTACCCACAGTCAAGTTCAGGTTCTTCAGCGAGAAGTACCCTTGACCCTTGAGCAACACAGGTTTGAACTGCACAAATCCACTTATACATGGGTTCTTTCCCCCAATAATAAATAGCACTACGTGATCCGAGATAGGTTGAAAGCACAGATGTAGAATCATGGATACAAAGGACTGACTTTAAATGATCCACAGATTTTCAACTGCATACAGATCAGTGCCCTTAACCCCTGGATGTTCGGGGGTCAGCTGTAATTAACTCTTTTTATAAAAACATTAATCTTTTAAAAATTTTGTTAATTTCTTCTTGGCCACCAGGAATCTAATCCATGCCCTGGAAGGGTGGAGTCCTTTTTTTTTTTAATTGATTGATATTTTGGCTACGCTGGGTCTTTATTGCTGCATACAGGCTTCCTCTAGTCGCAGACAGCAGGGCCTACTCTCTAGTTGGGGTGAGCAGGCTTCTCATTGTGGAGGCTTCTCTCGTTGCCGCGTGTGGGCTTCGGCAGTTGTGGCCCAAGGGCTTAGCTGCTCCGTGGCATGTGGGATTTTCCTGAATCAGGGACCGAACCCATGTCCCCTGCACTAGCAGATAGATTCTTTACCACTGGTCCACCAGGGAAGTCCTGTAATTAACTCTTAACAAGCTGAGATATTGTGCGTGAGAGGAGTAATTTCTCCAAGCTGCCAGAATATTCTGGAAAGCCCAAGATTCTGGATTACTATCTGACCTTCAGAGGTTTACGAAGGCATATTTGCAAGGTAAGCAGTAGAACACGTGGACGTTGGCACTTTGCTGGCTTGGCTGTGACTCCGGTGGACTTAGTCCCACGGACTGTGGGGCTCCCTTTGCCCTCCAGCCCTGCCCCCTGCAAATGAGAAGGGCTAGTTTCTGCCACGGGTGCTGCCAGCACCAGTGAGTGCCAGAGCTGGATCTGTCCCCGGGTCTCTTTTGCTCACAAGTCTGCCTTCTTTCTGAGCTGTTTCTCTTCGGAAACAAGGTCTACGCTGTGTTAGTCTCCTGACGCTGCCATAGCGAAGTACCGCACATCCGGTGGCTTAAAACAACAGAAAGCTTTCCTCTTAGTGCTGGAGGCCAGAAGTCCAAAATCTAGGTGCTGACAGGGTGGACTCCCTCCAGAGGTCTAAGGGGACTTTGTCCCGGGCTCCTCCCCTGGCTTCTGCTGCTAAGCTGGCAATCTTTGGTGTCCCTTGACTTGCAAATGCATCACCCCATCCCCTTCTCATCTTCGGGTGGTTTTCTCTGTGTTGTCTGTGTTTATTAGCCTGCTAGGATGGCATAACAAAATACCACAAATTGAGGGACTTACCCAACAGAAATTTATTTTTTGCTGCACCGTGTGCACGTGGGATCTTAGTTCCCTGACCAGGGATTGAACCTGTGCCCTCTGCNGGTTTTCTCTGTGTTGTCTGTGTTTATTAGCCTGCTAGGATGGCATAACAAAATACCACAAATTGAGGGACTTACCCAACAGAAATTTATTTTTTGCTGCACCGTGTGCACGTGGGATCTTAGTTCCCTGACCAGGGATTGAACCTGTGCCCTCTGCAGTAGAAGCTCACAGTCCTAACCACTGGACCGCCAGGAAAGTCCCCAGCAATTTTTTCTCACAGTTCTGGAAGCTGGAAGTCCCAGATCTAGGTGCCATCAGGGTTGATTTCGTCTGAGTCCTCTCTTGCTGGCTGATAGGTGGCCACCTCTTGCTCTGTCCTCACGTAGCCTTTTCTCTGGAGGCATCTGGAGAGAAAGGGAACTCTCTGGTGTTTCTCTCTTCTCTTCTAAGGACACCGGCTGTATTGGATTAGGGCCCCACCCTTACGACCTCATTTAACCTTGTGCTTGGTCACTTAGTCATATCTGACTCTTTGCAACCCCATGCCCTAAAGCCCACAAGGCTCCTCTGTCCATGAAATTTTCCCGGCAAGAATACTGGAGAGGGTTGCCATTTCCTCCTCCAGGGGATCTTCCTGATCCAAGGGATCAAACCCATGTCTCTGGCATTTCCTGCATTGGCAGGTGGCTTCTTTATCACTCAGCCTCCTGATAAGCTCCCAGTTAACTGTATTGCCTCCTATAGGACCCTATCTCTATAAGCAATCACTTTGGGGGTCAGGACTTTCAACATATGAATTTGTGGTGGGACACAGTTCAGTCTATAACAATTTTATGCCTCTCGCCTCTTCTTATAAGAACACTAGTCATGTTGAATTAGGGCCCAGGCTATTCCCGCATCACCTCATCTTACCTTGATGATATCTGTTAAGATGCTATTTCCAAATGAGGTCACATTCACAGATATCTGAAGTTAGTACCTGAACACATCTTTTCATGGAGACACCCATGAATTCAACCCAACTAATTTTTCAAGTGTGAATGCGTGTTGAATGACTCAGCCATCCTTTCGACCATCGACTGTGCTTTGGGTATCTCATGTAAGTGGAATCATACAGTGTCTCCTTTTGTGGCTGTCTTACTTCACTGAGCACATTGTCTTCTGGCTCCCCCATGTTGTAGCCTGTGTCAGAATGAGCCTCCTTTTCAAGGTGGAGTCATACTCCATTGTGTCTACATGCTTCATTTTGTTCATCCATTCATCTGTCAGTGGACACTTGGGTTGTTTCCACCTGTTTGCTATTGTGAATAATGTTATTATGAATGTGGGTGTGTGCTATTATTCACAGTGTGCACACTTGGGTGTATGCACATTATTTTAAGTCGATTTACTTCATAATTAGCAATAACCTCAGCTACCATTATTGAATCATTTGCCCAGCTCAGATCTGGACGACCAGGAACTAGAAGGGAGTGTATAAACCCCGGGACACGGCCATCTGATAACTGGGTCATCTGAAACCTGGCCCCTGTGTATGACAAATATTTCCCTGAACAAATATAGCTATAAACAAGGCTATGTCACACCTACCCTAAGAATATGCTTTTAGGCTCAATTGAGATAATGCCCTTTGAAAATGGTGAAGGTCTGTATAAAAATATAGATACTGCTATTATTTATTGGTATGGCTTTTTCTGGCCCTTATTTCCTTCAGTTCATCTGCTTCCACTGTCCTTACCTACTTTAGGGAAGGGACTAACACCCCTAAAACATCCACAGTTCCTTTCTTTATCTCTCAGATTTTATTCATTTGGNCGGAACACAGCCCGGACCTCGGTGCAGGGAGACCATGGCAAACAGGACGGAACTCATCTCCAGCCGATGGCGGAACATATCCCAGACCTCGGCACAGGGCGACCGCGGCACACAGGTCGGACCTCAGCGCAGGGTGACTGTGGCACACAGCATGGTCCTCGGTGCAGGGCGACCATGGCACACAGCCCGAACCTCGGCACAGGGCGACCGTGGCACACAGCCTAAACGTCAGTGAAGGGAGACTTTGGCACACAGCCCGGAACTCGTCCCCACCTGACCGCGGAACACAGCCCGGACCTTGGCACAGGGCGACCACGGCACACAACTCAGACATTGGCACAGGGCTACCGCGGCAACCTGCCCGAATCTCAGTGAAGGGCAACCGCAGCACACAGCCCAGAAATCTGTGCAGGAGAGTGGCACAGATCCTGGAAATCGTCACTAGTCAATCGTGAAACACAGCCAGTACCTCAGCACAGGGTGACTGAGGCACACAGCCCGGACCTTGGAGCAACGCTACCGCATCACACAGCCCAGATCTCGGCGCAGGTCACCCACGGCACACAGCCCGAAACTCAGTGAAGGGCGACCGTGGCACACAGCCCGGAAATCTGTGCAGGGTGACCTTGGCACAGAGCTCGGAACTTTTCGCTAGCCAACCATGGAACACAGCCCGGTCTTCAGCGCAGGGTGACCATGGCACACTGGTCAGACCTGAGCACAGGGGGACCGACGCACACAGCCCGGACCTCTGGAGAAGGTTACCATGGCACACAGCCTGGACCTTGGCAAAGAGAAACCATGGCACAGAACCGGGAACAGGTCACGAGCCGAGGGATTAACAAAGGCCGGACCTCGGCACAAGGCGACCGCNGGCCACATCCTATCTGGTGCTGCCAGTTTGAATTTGACCAGCCTGTGAGGACCTCTGCAGAGCTGAGCCTACTTGGCCCATACAAATGGCGTCTGGGACTGAGCAGGCAGGGTCTGGCCTATTAGGCCATGAATCTCAACTGTTGTCTTGAAAAAATAGGCTGGGCAGGAAATAAATATAAGCTATTTAGATGAGTTTATAAGTTTAAAAGGTCCAAGAGAAGTCTTAAGAATTTGGATTTTAATGACTGGTGTGACATATGCATCTAAAAAGCTTTATTTTCCAGTTGTCCTAACACCTTTCATTGAACAATCTACCCTCTGATTTGAAATGCTAGCATTATTGTATATATTAAATTCCCATATATATGTGGTTCTATTTCTGGACTCCGTTTTGTTCAACTTGCTTATTTGTAAATCCTAAATTCGCTGTTTGTGAACAAGTCTGTAGGAGCACTGAGACTCTTTCTGTCTTGGTTAAAGAAGAAAGAAGGGGCCCTACATGAGCCTTGTTCTCTGTTAGTGGGGCTTGAGTATCCTGGAGGGTTCCTCTATCCTCTTGTCCACCAGCTCGCTCCCCGGTGAAGCTCTGAATGGGGAGGCTGAATGAGATGATACTATCATGTCTACACCAGTCACTCCCAAAAGAAAGTGGTGTGTGTTACTCAGAAGTTGACAGTGACAAGTGCTCCAGGACCATTAGAATAGCCTTCAGTGTCCCTAAAGCCTGTTGTTGCAAAACGGTAAATACTGAGATTTGCTGAACACTCAAGGCCCCAAGGATCTTATCTGAGCCTTAACAGACCAAGTTTAGGGAACTGTGAGAATACCTCTGTTCTGAAGCTCCTTGAATTCTGGGTGTTCATTACCCCAGCCTCTACTGCCCTTTGGGGTAGGGGGCTGGGTAAATGAGTGGTGTTATGGACAAGACTGAGTAGCAAAATTGTGGCCTCATTGTTCCTCTTTGAACTGGGGTTGGGGTGGGGTAGGTGGGTGGCTTTATGGCAAGCCCTGAAATGCTGCTTGTAGCGCATTCCAACCCGGTCACTGGGATAAAGGCACCCTCAGAGCTCCCCTCTGGTTCTTCTCAGGCTCAGCCTGGCCTGAACACCCTGCCCCAGAGAGTTCTCCGGAAGGAGGCTGTCACCCCATCGACGCTTGTCCTCATGAGTCGCTCCAATGCCCAGCCCACAGGTAAACTAGCACAAAGGGAGGGGACTGACCTAAGGGAACTAGGGTCTGCAGAGGGTGGGTGGGGATGAAAATGTCAAAGGATGGCCTCAACTTCCCTGTTCTTTCCTTAGCTGCCCCTGGCCAGAAGGTGGTGGAGAACAGCAGTGGGACCCCCAACATCCCGAAGTAAGCTCCCCAAGCTTTGAGGTAGCAAGAGAAGGGGTGGAATAAAGGCAGGAGGAGGAGGGATGCAGGCGAGAAAGCCTGATCCATCCTCAGCTCCCCTGGAAGAGAAGCAGGACTGCAGGCAGGAGGGGCGGAGGTGCAGAGAGAAGGCAAACACCTCAGAGGACCGACTAACCACCACTCAGCTGCTCCACCACTGCTTTCCAAACAGGCGTTCCTTCACAATCGATGACTTTGAGATTGGGCGTCCTCTGGGCAAAGGCAAGTTTGGAAATGTGTACTTGGCTCGGGAGAAGAAAAGCCATTTCATCGTGGCGCTCAAAGTCCTCTTCAAGTCTCAGATCGAGAAGGAGGGTGTGGAGCACCAGCTGCGTAGAGAGATCGAAATCCAAGCCCATCTGCAGTACGCTCAACGTCCCCTGACCAGAGCCCCTGCCGCCCCAACCCCACTCCTCCTCCAGCCCCACCACATCTAAACTGTCTTCTCTGCAGCTGTGGCCACGCAGCCCCAATGAGCTCTCAATCCCAGCCAGAGCCTTGAATCCAGAAAATCACCTCCGGTCCCCACTTAGGACTGCCACCTGGCTTCCCCTTCCTGGCCCAGACCTGACCCAGTTTGCCCCAATGCGACCTGTCATCTTTCCCATTTCCTTAGGCCAGAATGCAGCCTGATGCCTCCTCNATCCCAGCCAGAGCCTTGAATCCAGAAAATCACCTCCGGTCCCCACTTAGGACTGCCACCTGGCTTCCCCTTCCTGGCCCAGACCTGACCCAGTTTGCCCCAATGCGACCTGTCATCTTTCCCATTTCCTTAGGCCAGAATGCAGCCTGATGCCTCCTCTGTCTCCTCTCCCAGACATCCCAACATCTTGCGTCTCTACAACTATTTCTATGACCGACGAAGGATCTACTTGATTCTGGAGTATGCCCCCCGGGGGGAGCTCTACAAGGAGCTGCAGAAGAGCCGAACTTTTGATGAGCAGCGAACAGCCACGGTCGGGACGNGCTGCTGAACTTAGGCCAGCAGCTGCAGGCCACTTGTAAACTGAGGTGAAACCAAGCTTTATTTGTTTAAGCTGTTGTGTCTGGAATTTCTGCAGCTGAAAGCATTGCTGGCTAATGCACACCACTATGACAAGTATCAGCCAGGATCACAGGTGACAGTGAAACCCTACCTGCTTTCCCATCACATTTGGAGACAGGGGTGTGTCCACTGTAACCACCAGGAATGATAATAATGCAAATAACATTTCTGAGTGTTCATTACATGCCAACTATCCTAAGCACTTGGCATATTGACCCATCTGATCTTCCAACAAACCGCATGGGGAACGTTTCACAGGTGTCAAAACTAAGGTACAGAGAGGTCGAGGGAACTCACTCAGGTTAGTAAGCAGTGAGCCAAGATGTGAATTCAGAAAGTCTGGCTCCAGGATGCTTCCTCACAGTCACATGTGATATTCACCCTCTCTCTCTCCCTGCAATCAGGAGTCAGGGGGGACCAGCACCCTCTCTCTCTCCCTGCAATCAGGGGTCAGGGGAGACCAGCACAGCCCTGATCAAGGCTTCTTGTCCTGAACTTCATGGCTGCCACATTCCTCCCTTTCACGCACTTCTCCAGGGAAGCCAGCTACCTGCTAAAGGAGGGTGGAGAGCAGGATCAGAGCTGGGGAACTGCGATCTGAAATGTTTCACAGCCTCAGGCTGGGGCAGCCTGTGGGGCGACTTCACAGACAGCCAAGACCTTGGGCCAAGACCCCTCCTCTCCTCCAGGGCATGTATGAGTGAACACTGTCAGTATTTTTCTCTTCCTTCTCCCATTTCCCCAGTTGATTGACCCCACGTCTGATGAACATCTTTTCCATTTGTTTTTAAAGCTACTTTAGTATTCAGTAATACTGGTGAGTCTTATAGGCTGGGGAGCTGGCTGTCTCTTCTTCACCTATTATCACTTAAAGCATTTTTCTCATTATGCATTTATTTTTAGTGTGCTTTGTTGCTGTGCGGGCTTTCTCTAGTCGCGGTGAACCGAGGCTACTCTTTGTTGAGGCGCGAAGGCTTCTCCATGAGGTGGCTGCTCTCGTTGCTGAGCATAGGCTCTAGGCACGCTGGCTCAGTAGCTGCGGTGCGTGGGCTTAGTTGCTCCTCGGCATACAGAATCTTGCCGGACTAGGGACTGAACTCCTGCATTGGCCTTATCCACTGTACCATCCACTGCCTGCACACTGCCTTGTCCACTGTACCACCAGGGAAGTCCTTAAAACTTTTTTTTTTTCCAATTGTGAAAGAAATGCATGGCTGCTATAAACCCTTAACATAGTTCAGAAGTGTGTGAGATGCAGAGTAGGATTTTCTGCTCCTGTGTCTTCAACCTCCAGGGCCTTTCCCCTTAATTCGGAGGGATAACGTTGCCTATGAGATTGGAGTGTGTCCTTTTAGTTTTCCCTAGCAAACGCACTCACCTTTGTAAGATGCACATCTCTTATCTTAAATTAAAAAAAAAAAAATCAGACTATACACGGCATTCTGTAAATTGTTGCTTCTCCAGAAGTAATTCATGGACTTAAGTTTGGTTCATTTTAGGAAGGAAGTACTACAGTTCCCTCAGTTAACTTTGTGTCCACGGACACTCATTGTTTCCAACATGTTGCTTTTGCATACTTGTGCACTAGTTTGGGTTGAAGGGGTTCCGACAAGTGGTATGGTCGTGTGTGTGCACACCTATCACCATCAAATAGGTGTGACAGGCATGGCCACGTGCCCTTTCTCACTGCTGTCCCAGGCCCTCTCCCACTGACTGGGGACAAGAGTGCTCCTCATCCATCCTTGCTAATTGTAGAGACTTTCAATACTTAAAATGCTGCAAACACCCCAGTCACAATATACAGTACTCTAATCTTGGTTTCTAAATACAGCCCCGCTGAAAGGAACCAGGAACCAAGGCTCCTTGGAGAAATGATTGATTCCAGGGTTGGGACAGGGGACTTAAAAATGGGGTTAGAGGGACTTCTTTGGTGGTCCCAGTGGCTAAGACTCTGTGCTCCCAATGCAGGCGGTCAGGGTTTGAGCCCTGATCAGAGAACTAGATCCCATATGCTGCAACTAAGACCCGGCTGTTGCTGTTGCTGCTAAGTCACTTCAGTCGTATCCGACTCTGTGCGACCCCATAGATGGCAGTCCACCAGGCTCCCCCATCCCTGGGATTCTCCAGGCAAGAACACTGGAGTGGGTTGCCATTTCCTTCTCCAATGCATTAAAGTGGAAAGTGAAAGTGAAGTCGCTCAGTCGTGTCTGACTCTTAGCAACCCCATGGACTGCAGCCTACCAGGCTCAACTGCAGCCTACCAGGCTCCTCCGTCCATGGGATTTTCCAGGCAAGAGTACTGGAGTGGGTGCCACTGCATAGCCAGATAAATAAATAATTTTTTTTAATGGGCTTAGAATAGCTTTCTGTGACCGAAAGTAAGGAAGTAATCAAACTATGATGGGGGTGTGTCAAAGAGACACAGGAGGCAACTTGAAGGAGTTCCCATTGACCCACCTGGGATATTTTGAGAATCGAAATAAATAATTACAGAAATGTATTATAACCACTGGAATTTTAAAACTCCATGCATCCTATGAGATTGCATGCTTGCTCAGTCATGTCCCACTCTTTGCAGCCCTATGGACTGTAGCTTGCTAGGCTCCTCTGTCCATGGGATTCTCCAAGTAAGAATACTGAAGTGGATTGCCATTTCCTTCTTCAGGGGAGCTTTCCAATTCGGAGATTGAACCTGCATCTTCTGCACTGGCACGCAGATTCTTTACCATCTGAGCCACCTGGGAAGTCTGGTAAAAAGAAAAGGAAAGGCTAGCCTTCACAGTAGAATGTCAGCTAATAAGTATAAATAGAACTTAGAAAAATTATCATTTGGCAACAATTGTAATGATAACTGATACAGATGAGGATCAGCAGCAAATGCCAAATTTGTGGGTGAAAGTTTGAACAGGAATAGTGGAATCACTGAACTTGTTTATTACAAAAGGAAAAGTAGTAACTTGGGGCTTTCCCAGGGCAGAGCGGGGGTCTGGGAGATAAAGTTATAGTGGTCCTTACTGGAGAGGGGAGGATAGACAGAGTTCCAGCTTCACGTCCTCCTAGTGGATGATTCTGAAAGCTTCTCAGGGGGGCCCAGCAGCCCCCAGTCCCCATGATGACCAGCCCCTCTATTGGATTTTCTTCTCTCTTACTCCTGCCTCTTGCCATCAGCTCCCAAACCAACTCCTACCCCAAGTCCTATCTCAGGCCCTACTTTGGTGGGGACCAAGGCAACCTGCTTGGTGGGATGCTGAGCCCCAGGATGCCCACGCAGCTTGGGGAGACCGGTTGAGTTAAGGGCCACTGTGGGTGGGACTGCTGGGTGCAGCTGGAGGGTTTGCTGATAGAGCAAGGCGGACAACAGTCATGGTGGCTCTGCCCCCAGGCTCTGGAATGGAGCACTGGAAGGACGAGGTTGCCACCTGCTGCTATGCGGGAGAGTTCCGGGCAGCGCTGGGCAAGGGCTATTAGGTACCCTGGAGGTGCCTTCCAGAGCGTCAGAGTGACCTTCATGGGCGGCATCAGTGCAGAGATGCATGAAGCCATTGCCTGGATGAGCTCACCGTGGAGGCAGTGGGGAAGAGAGGAAGCAACCAAGAACGGAGGCTCCTGGGACATTCCAGAGTCCACATGTCAGGACAAGAGGGTGAGGCCAGCCAGGGGACCAAGGAGGGTGGGTGGCAGGTGAGGTGAGACTCCGAGCCAGCTGCGTGAGCCGGGATTCTGCTGCTGCTCTGCGGGTCCCAGCCAGGGAGGGGAGCGCTGCCAGGAGGGAGTGACTCACCCGAGCAAGGGCAGCCAGCAGTGTGGAGGGCCGACTGCCTGGATGCGAGCGCACCCCTCAGACGTCCTGAGATCCAGGGAGGAGGGGTCGGCTGCCTCGGACCGCTGCCTCTCTGACGCGTCACTAGCACTCGGGAGGAGGACAGCTGACCTTTTTTCCTTTATGGCTTTTAAAAAATCTGTTTTCTACTTTGAGCAGATGTTATTTTTTTGTGTAAGGAAAAAAACAGTGAATTTTATTTTATTTAAAAGTAAGTTAGGATATTTGTAAATTATATATCAGCTACAGGGTTAATATCCAAAATGTATATACAACATACTCATATGACTCAAAAGCAAAAAAAGAAAAAGAATGAAAGAAATTTTATTTAAAATGGACAAAGGACCTGAATACAGACTTACCTCCTTCCAGCATGCTTTGCTATACTGTGCGTCACAAATCCTGCCTTTTATTTTTTCAAATTATATGTCTGCAGCCAAAGAAAAAGTAAGTTAGGTTCCAGACATATTGTAGATTCTTTAGGCACAGTGGTGGGCTAGTGATAACCTCATGGCTCCCAAGGGCATCTGGGGACTTTACACCCAGGGGAGGGCAGTTCACCTGGGTTTTGGTTCAGTGGGGCTGGACTTCTAGGTGATCCTGAGCAGCTTCCCCTGGGGAGAACCAGACCCCCATTTCAGACAGCCTGTGTGGAGTCTCTTGACCCCTCTGTGGTGCTCCTGCCTCTGTCCATGAGGACGAAAGAGTGGCCTCTGCACACCGGGTTGGTGAGGGGCAGAGGGGCATCACTGCTGGTCATGCTGATTGCCGTGACCTTCCTCAGAGAACAGGCGTGGAGGTCATCGTCTCCCGGCCCCAAGGCTGGCTCAGCAGGACCATCTGACTGCCATCACAAGTATTCATGGTTAAGACAGATTTATCAGCATCACCTGTTATATGGTAACTGAGCACCCACTCTGCCATCCACCATTCTGGCTGCTGGGAATGTAGCAGTTAAGAGAAGATGCAGTCAGAGTAAGGTCAGGGACCATCTAACCATCTCATCCTCTGGTTGGATGGCATCATTGACTCAATGGACAAGAGTCTGAGCAAACTCATGAAACAGTGAAGGAGGGAGAGGCCTGCCGTGCTGCAGTCTGTGGGATTGCAAAGAGTGGGACACGACTGAGCGACTGAACAAAAGCAAGAAAGGTCAGGAACAGGGGGATGACTGTGATTGTGGGTGCAACGAGCAGAGGCGGGCCCAAGGCCCTGAGCTGAGCTGCTGCTACAGTCCAGTCCACAGTGCCTCTCCTAGCGGAGAACTGAGAGTGGCCAGGCCTGGGAGCCCCGTGCAGAAGCAGCCCCACACCAGGGGGCTGGGGCAGAAAGTGCTGCTCAGGGCCGTGAGTGAGTGCCCTTCTCCCAGCCTCAGCCCACTCCCTGCTCCTCCTTCACAAAACGTTCCAAGCTCCCTTACCCTAACTGCCCATGCTGAGCCCCTGGCCCCACCTGGCATACTGCCCAGGAAAGGTGACCTTGGCCTGTACCTCAGGGACAGGTCACAGGCAGTGGCTCCTCCACAGGACAGGCCACACTGGAGTCATTTACAAACACATCACAGGACAACTCCAAGCCAGTCGAAAATCAATGCGGTAAAACGAAAAATCAAAAACCAGAAGTCTGCGAACGCAGTAACCGAAAGCGGCCTTCTCTGGACCCTGGGCTCTGGGTGGTTTCTATGGTGATGGTTCTTTGGGGCTTTGGACCCCTGGAAATATGTGCTGCAGTCCTTCTCACAGCATCTCCATCAGCTGTCTTTTCAGCCGAGTCTCCAGAGTGAGAACCCTCTCATCACTTTGTTGTTTTATTAGATTAGCCTGTCTTTTCCAAACTGTGCACCAAGCGTGAGTTACCTTTATAACTGAAAAGCCAATACTTCCATTAAGATTCAGAGGAAAGTTTACAGTTTACTCATAAAAACAATAGAAGCGGCTCTGGCCAAGCTGAGTTGGGTAAAGTGGGCGCCCGAGGGGTCTTCTGGCCAGTGCCTGACCCGCTGTGGAGCCTCTGGGTGTTTGGCAGGACACAGAAGTGAGCCGGTTGGTGATTCATGGATCTCAGGGCTTCTTGGTTTGGGCCTGGAGTCTTCTTGGCCTCTGGGTCTCCTTCTGTCCCTGGCCCCTCCCATTTTTCTTCTTCCAAAATGACCAAAAGAAATACAGCCTCCCATCTCAGTGGGAGAAAAAACTCATCTAAGTAGCCTTTTAATAAAAACAGAGTCTCTTGCTTGATCACAAAATCAATTAGTTCCTAGAGAATTTTATTAGTCAATCATGTAAGTAATTAAAAATATTGATTGATGGGGGCGCCAGGGGCCGAAAGCAGCTGCTTCTCCCCAGCAATGTGGGGCAGCGGCTGGCACGGGGGCACCGGGAAGTGATCCTGAGTGGGGGCTTTTAAATCACTCCCCAGTGTGCCTCTCCCAAGGTCAAACCAGGACACATTAGGCAAGGGACTCAGCCGATCTCGAAGCCTCCATTTTCTCATGTGAAAAACAACAGGGCCGATAATATGGGATTCTCTCGTGGACTGAATGAGACAGAGCTTGGATGGTGAGAGGCATGGCTTGAGGGCTCATGACAGGGGGGGCTGTTTTCCTGACTGTCAAGGAATTCTAGGCCAAGGAATTCAAGTTCAGTCTTGTCCTGGGGCCGAGGGTGGGAGGGACAGAACGGTCAGGGGGCCTGGCCTTCTGAGTCAGGCCTCGCCAACAGGCAAGGGTTCCGCCGGGTTAAGTCTGACCAGAGCTGGATCAGGTGATGTGGGCACCCAGCCTTCTATGCTCAGCACCCAACTCAAGTTCAAGGGGAGAGGAAACGGACTCCCTGTTGGCAGGGGAGTGGCAGATTTCTAAGACAGCATGTGGAACTAGAACACTTTTGTGGCCGGTTTTGGAAAATATCACCTGCTGCCTTGGATCCCTTCCTGGAGGCCTGAGGATGGTGTCCTTGGCATTGAGAAGTGCCGGCCTGGGTGCCTGCTGCGGAGGGATCATGAGGGGGGATCAAACTTCTGCTGACTGAGTACCCTGCCCTGTGTCTGCCTCCTCTTCATGGCACACGCGGTAGGAATCACTGCCCCGCTCCACAGATGAGGAGTGGGGATCTGGGGGCTCCATCACTTAACTGCTATGTTGTAAGTTCTTGCCTCCTTTCTGGGCCTCCCAGTCCCCTGGTCCAGTGGATGCAGGGAGGCCCACCTCATCCTGGGAGGCCTGTCAGGATCAGACTCCATGGGTGCCTTCCCTAACATCCAAGAGATCTGTGTAAGGGACCAGGAAGATGGGGCTCCCTCTAGGGGGAGGGGAGGAAGAGCCTGAGGGTCCTCTGCCGACAGCCCCTTCCTCCACCTCCTTGCCCACAGGGTGCAGCCTTGCCTGAGGGTCCTCAGGAGAGAGCCCCAGTCTGATGGGAGCCCAGGTCCTCAGGACCACCTGGGACAGTCACCCCCACACCAGGCCCTGGTCCAGCTGCCCCTTCCTCCCCGGGAACCCTGTAAACCTCACCCGTCTGCGCCCTAAAGGCTTGCCCCACCACGAAGGCTTCTGAGCTTCTTTCCTGGCACACAATTTTGCAAAGCCACCCTCGAAAGCAGGCCCTGGAGGTACTTGTATGCAGGCTGTTCGTCCTCTGTAAAGCCTGGCTATTTGTTTAGACTAGCTGACATTTCCATGGTCTTTTATTAAAGAAAATATCCTGGGGAGAAGGCAGGATGTTTGCACACAGCTTATACCCTCTGCCTCTGGTCCCCAGCTCCCTGGAGCGGGTAAGGCGGCAGGGGTGCCAGCCTCTCCCCCACCCTTCTTCCCTGAGAAAGGAGGGGTGGTACCCCAATCTCTGCTTGGCCCCATGCTCTGCAGGGCAGGACAGACAGAGGCCAGGCAAGACCACGGCTTCCTTCTCGGTGGACTGTGGTCAGCGAGCCCGCGGGGGGCTCCGNAAGATGATTAAAAAGTCAATACACTGATATGTTGAAAGATGACTAAAGAATTGAGGTGATAAGCTATAGAAAAATAAAGCGGGAAAGTGAAAAGAGATTGGAGGGAAATACACTATTCTATTGGAGAAGAAAATGGCCACCCACTCTAGTATTCTTGCCTGGAAAATCCCATGGACAGAGGAGCCTGGCAGGCTTCAGTCCTTGGGGTTGCAGAGTGGGACATGACTGAGCAACTAACACGCACACATGCTGTTTTATTTATTATTTTTTGTCTTATATAAAATAATATTATTTTATAATAGAATGGAATAAAATAATTATTCTAGATAGATACTGTTGCCTGTTAAACCCCAAAGTCTGCTAGAGGTTAGCATTACTAAACAAAGCCTAACTTCTAGTACCAAATAAGACAGTGCAAAAAATTGAAAAGAGATTAACTTGTTATATCTTGGCAGTGTAACCTCTCTAAAATCTCATATATTGGGCCTATGGTTTACAAAACACTGCAATAAATTATTTTGGTTTTTCATTTAAGTTTTTTTCAGTCTTTTGCTAATTCCATTACCCAGAATGAAAGATGGAACTCAATAGTGCTTTTTTCCTTCTTCAGGAAGTGTTTTAGATCACAGCTTGGAAAGCCTCATCCACCGCCTTCGTGGTTTATGTGACAACATGGAACCCGAGACTTTTGTTGATCACGAGATGGTATTCCTCCTTAAGGGCCAGCAGGCCAGTCCATTTGTTCTAAGGGCCCGACGCTCTCTGGATAGGGCAGGGGCACCCTGGCATCTTCGCTACCTGGGACAGCCAGAGATGGGAGACAAGAACCGCCATGCCCTGGTGCGTAACTGCGTAGACATTGCAACATCTGAGAACCTCACTGACTTCCTCATGGAAATGGGCTTTCGCATGGACCACGAGTTTGTTGCCAGGGGACACTTGTTCCGGAAAGGCATCATGAAGATCGTGGTGTACAAGATCTTCCGCATCCTGGTCCCAGGAAACACGGACAACACTGAGGCCTTGTCACTGTCCTATCTCGTGGAGCTAAGCGTTGTTGCACCAGCTGGGCAGGACATGGTCTCTGATGACATGAGGAACTTTGCGGAGCAGCTGAAACCTCTGGTTCACCTAGAGAAAATAGACCCCAAAAGGCTCATGTGACTAAGACGATCTGTCCACTGGGCCTTGCCCTCAGCTGTTACAAGAAAAGATATTATAATTGCCCCATTTCACCACTGCCAGCCATGCATTCTTCCCTCAGGATGGAAGCCAGTGAGAACTCAGTTGTTTTTGCACTGGTTTCCTCATGTGGCCAGTTCACTTTTGTGACAGGCCTTCTAACTTAAACGCTAAGAATAATGTGGAGAATCTAGATCATCCTTCTGCGGGAAGAGGGGAAACTGGAATAAAGTAGCTTTCGGGAAGAAAACTTTATGTATAAGGTTTGTGAAATAGAGACCAAGTTTGTATTGTGCAGTAATAAAAGCTGTCAGGAGAAATGTCTACCATTCTGATTCTTTACCATACTACCCTACTAATTTGGGATGGACTCATTACCAACTGGAGCAAATATATGACAGTGTTTTGTTTAAATTTGGTAGATGATAGATAGCTTTTACCTTTTGTACAAGTAGCACATGTTTGTTGTTGAAAAAAATTATAGACAAAAATAAGGAAGATACTGTATAATCCTATTATTTAAAGAGATGTGCTGGGTTTATGGTTGTTTTTTTTTTGGTGTGCCTCATGCATGGCATGCAGGAACTTAGCTCCCAAACCAGGGCTCAAACCCATGCAGTTTCTTAACCACTGGACCACCAGGGAAGTCCTGAGATGTATAGTTTCTAGTTTGTTTTATATCCTTCTAGGCTTTATTTTTAGAAATATATGTATATGAGATATATTTTAGAAAAATACTGTGTATATACTGGTTTATAATCATTTTTTTTAATCAGTAACATTTTTCCAGGATATTAGGCTACAATGTTCCTCTGCTTAAAAAAAAAGTTTTTATTGAGTTCTTATTATGTGTCAGTGTTATCCTAAGTGCTTTAGGTATGCTTATTAATTTAACCCTCACAACGACCCATATTTTACAGGGAAACAGTTACAGAGAGAGTAATTAGCTTTCCCTGAGCGATACAGCTACAAATGAGCAGAGCTTGTATTTAAATATTGATAATTGTAATTATTATTTGTATCCTATCATTAGGATTTTCCAAAACTTAATTGTTTCCTCTACTTTGGGATTTTTAGTTAGATCCCATATTTTTGCTTTTATAAACTATCCCGTGTTGCTAGTACTTTTAATTAGATATTTTTTGTCACGTGTGATCATTCTTTAGGATAAATTCTAGGGAACTGCTGGGTCAGAGAGTATGCACTATTTTAAGTCTTCTGCCATGTATTGTCAAAATGCCTTCCAGAAGTGTTTCAGTTTTCACTCCTACCAGTTGTAAATGAGGTTTCCAACACAGTTACCAAAACTGGATGTGACCATGATAACACATTTTTCCCATTTGATGTTAAAAATGGTGACTGGTTTTAATTTTAAAAAAACAAAACACGATCAATGAGATTTAACTTTTTGTGTTTATTGGACATTTTTTTCCTTACATGAATTTCCTTTTCTTCATTGTTCATCTTTATTTGTAAAGAGCTTTTATATAATTTCCCATTTATCATTTGACTTAATGAATTTTTTTGAACAGTTCTGAGTGAGATAAATGTGGATTATTTTAATCCCTGTAGAGTTTTTAATACACTGGAGACAGTTTGGCCTGCTAAAAATTGTAGGTCACTCAAATTTTTCATTTTCTTCTGGAAACTTCCACTTAGATAACACCCCAGTTGACCAACATTTGACAAATCATAATTCTCGTTGGACCTCAGTTTGCCACTTGAAAGATTATATGAATACTCTTAAGAAAACCTATCCAAAGTTGACTTAAATGGTAAGGATGATAGTACCTGATTTAAGGATAAAATCAAGGATAGGATAGCTTCCAAGTTGGTTAGGTGGTTATTTTTCTGGTTCTGGGATCCTTTTCTTGACTTAACCTTGCATATTTTCAACATAGCTTTTACTGGCTTCAATTCTACCAGTTCAGTTGCTCAGTTGTGTCTGACTGCAGCATGACAGGCTTCCCTGTCCTTCACCAACTCCTAGAGCTTTCTCAAACTCATGTTCTTCAAGCCGGTAATGCCATCCAACCATCTCATCCTCTGTTGTCCCCTTCTTCTCCTGCCTTCAGTCTCTCCCAGCATCAGGGTCTTTTCCAATTAGTCAGTTCTTTCCATCAGGTGGCCAAAGTATTGGGAGCTTCAGCTTCAGCATCAGTTCCTCCAATGAGTATTCAGGACTGATTTCCTTTAGGATTGACTGGTTTGATCTCCTTGCAGTCCAAGGGAATCTCAAGAGTCTTCTCTGAAACCACAATTTAAAAGCATCAATTCTTTGGCCCTCAGCTTTCGTTATGGTCCAACTCTCACATCCATACATGACTACTGGAAAAACCATAGCCTTGACTAGATGGACCTTTGTTGGCAAAGTAATGTCTCTGCTTTTTAATATGCTGTCTAGTTTTGTCATAGCTTTTCTTCCAAGGAGCAAGCATCTTGTAATGTCATGGCTTCGGTCACCATCTGCAGTGATTTTGGAGCCAAGGAAAATAAAGTCTCTCACTATTTCCATTGTTTCTCCATCTATTTGTCATAAAGTGATGGGACCCAATGCCATGGTCTCAGTTTTCTGAATGCTGAGTTTTAAGCCAATTTTTTCACTCTCTTCTTTCACTTTCATCAAGAGGCTCTTCAGTTCCTCTTCACTTTCTGCCATGAGAGTGGTGTCATCTGCATATCTGAGGTAATTGATATTGTTCCCAGCAGTCTTGATTCCAGCTTGTGCTTCATCCAGCCTGGCATTCCACATGATGTACTCTGCATATAAGTTAAATAAGCAGAGTGACAATATACAGCCTTGATGTACCCTTTTCCCAATTTGAAACCTGTCCATGTTCCATGTCCAATTCTGTTGCTTCAGTTGCATGAGTAAATCTTGTTCCTCCTTTCATAACATATTAGCAAGATAATTCAAGCAGGCCCCTTTCTTATTTTGTAGTCATCCACTTTATTCCTAAACTCGACTCTTTATTATAGGCACCCATTCATATATGTTCAATGTATGTCTCTGATGCTTGTCTTATAAACTATGTAGTTACATAAGCATATTCACATAAGTGATGTGCAATAAATGTTCCTCTTCTATTTAAAGTTATTATTGCTTTTGTGATATTCTCTTGTTGCTATATATAAACCTAACTTACAACTTTGAACTTGCATAGGCTTTCATATTACCAGTAATATTAGTACTTAAATAATGCTTAACTTTGCCAACAAAGGTCCATATAGTTAAAGCTATGGTTTTTCTAGTAGTCATGTATGGATGTGAGTTGGGCCATAAAGAAAGTTGAGCACTGAAGAATCAATGCCTTTGAATTCTGGTGCTGGAGAAGACTCTTGAGAGTCCCTTGGACTGCAAGGAGATCAAATTAGTCAATCCTAAAGGAAATCAACCATGGATATTCACTGGAAGGATTGATGATGAAGCTGAAGCTTCCAATATTTTGGCCACCTGATGCAAAGAGCCGACTCATTNGGAGAAGACTCTTGAGAGTCCCTTGGACTGCAAGGAGATCAAATTAGTCAATCCTAAAGGAAATCAACCATGGATATTCACTGGAAGGATTGATGATGAAGCTGAAGCTTCCAATATTTTGGCCACCTGATGCAAAGAGCCGACTCATTGGAAAAGACCCTGATGCTGGGAAAGAGTGAAGGCAAAAGGAGGGGAGCAGAAGATGAGACGGTTAGATGGCATCACTGACTCAATGAACATGAATCTGAGCAAACTCTGGGAGATAGCGAAGGACAGGGAAGCCTGGCGTGCTGCAGTCTGTGGGGTTGCAGAGTTGGACATGACTTAGCGACTGAACAACAATGCTTCACTCTGTTTCAGACGCTTTAAATGTTTTAAATCCTATACTTCTCCCAATAACCCTATGATATTTTTACTCCCATTTTGTAGATAAGAATGAGGCACAGATAACTCAAATTTTTACTTCCACTGTAAGTGTTGGAGCCTGCATTTGAACTTGAACAGTCTAGCTTCAGAATCCAGGCACGTAAATACTGTGCATCTACCACATTTGTACTCATTCACTCTTTTGATGATAGAAACCTAGATTGCCGTCAACACTCTGTCACTATTAAAATTGCAAAAATAAGCAGGTTTGTATATTGACGTGAGTAATTCCCCTACACTATGTAATTGGGAATGCTCAATTTTGCCAAAAATTATCAGGTTGATTTTCAGAATGCTGTGCTATTTACATTACTATCACAGTACACAAGAAATCTTAATAACCACATCCTCATCGATCTTCAGTGTTACCGTTTTTCTAATTTTTGCCAGTATTTTATTTAAGTGTAAAGACTTTTTTAACATGTAACAAGGAAAATTACTTATCAATAAATTTTTAAGTAATTTCACATTCTGATGCCTTTTCACTGCCAATCACCTTAACTCCTCCATTTGAGTCATACTGTTCAAAATAACCTTTTCAAAAAGAATTTTTGCTCAGTCCATAGTTTATCAGTTGAGCTTCTTTGATATTCAGTGGAACAGGGACACACTTCAAAATTCCCCAGCTGTGGTCTAGGAGATTCAATTTCCTCAAGCAATTAGCTATGGACTATGTTTAGGGTCAGAGGAGATGGATCTGCCTGGTTCTGAATTTTAGACATCCTCTAAACATGCATTAAGTTCAAATCAGATTACTCTTCAGCCATCACACTTCAGAACTGTACAGGTGGGGCTTCCTTGATGGCTCAGTGGTAAGGAATCTGCCTGCCAGTGCAGGATACACTTCAATCCCTGATCCAGAAAGATCCCACATGCTGCAGAGCAACTAAGCCCATGTGCCTCACCTTTTAAGCCTGTGCCCTAGAGCCCGGGGACCCCAACTACTGAAGCCCTGGAGCCTTAGAGCTTGTACTCTGCAACAAGAGAAGCCACTGCAGTGAGCAGCTCGGACACCAAAACTACAGAGTAATGCCTGTTCTCCACAACTAGAGAAAGACCCGGCACAGCCAAAAATAACTAACTAAAGTTCTTAAAAAAAAAAGAATAGTACACATCACTGGGATATGGTAATTCATTTTTAAAGTTCATACCCTCAAAAGCCTAAAAAAGGAAGCCATCTTTGTTTCATGTCAACATTAAATTTAGAGTACTAAATCAATGTAGTTGGTATTTCCTGCATATCTTAAGCTTTTAAATGATCGAATCCATAGTCCTGGAAGCAACCTTTGTGTTTATCAATACTTCCACCACTTGAATCTCTTTCAGGTATCATCATCCTTCTTATCTGTCTCAAAACTCATACTAAACAAAGAGTTCTGGGCTGCAGAAGAGGATTTCTTTTCTCACCTGTCTTTGTCCACAGATTAAAAAACAACAAAAAAAACACAAGTGCTATTGATTTTTGCTAGTCTGGTAGTGGTAAAGTGGGAGTTCTCAGCTGTTTGGATTTGCATTCTCTGATTATAATTAAAGTTGACACTTCCATTTTTCTGTATGCTTAGTATGTGAAAAGAATACTAAGGTATTTATATATCCTTTGCTTGTTTTTCTATTTGATTTCTTGTCTTGTTGGTCTGTAGCGATTGTATATTCTAGACATTATTCCTTGTTTATTAACATTTATTTATTTATTTGGCTGCTCTGGGTCTTAGCTGCCTCACACTGGATTTTCAATCTGTGCTGCCACATGCAGGATCTAGTTCTCTGACCAGGGATTGAACCTGAGCCCCATGCATCGAGACGGTGGTGTCTTAACCACTGGACCACCAGGGAAGTCCTTCCTTGTTTAAACACTGCAGACACCTTCTCCCAGTCTGCAACCTTCATGCAAATTTGTTATGTCATTAATTTTGTAGATGTCCTAAATTTTGACCTTAGAATTTGGAGTCTTATTTTGGAAGTCTTTATTTATACCTGGGTAACAGGTATAAATAAAGAGATTTTCCTGTACTGTCTAATAATAGCTTTATAGTTTTAATTTTCACATTTAGGGAAAAATTCAGCTTTTTTCTCTACACAGTAAATTCATTTTTCTATTACCAAGGGAAAAACAATCGTTCCAGTGTTTCATGATGTCACTTGTATCACATGTTAAGTTCCCATTTCTAGGCTCTCCATTCCATTCCATTGATCATTTTCTCTGTTTCAGTGTCAACACAATATTTTTATTACTGTGGCTTCGTGGTAGAGCCAGTTCTACCAGTAGGGCAGGTCTCCCTACTTTTATTTCCCTCTGAAAATAGACTTAGCTTTCATAGACTTTTTTTTCTCTCATGCAGGAGAACTGACATTTACATGGAGCGCTCTCTCGCCAGAATTCAATGTGGCAGACTTGCTTCATCTCTTTCAGGTCTCTGTTAAATATTGATAAGCACCCCCAACCATCCTAAATTAAGTAACACACTCACGACCCATTACCCCTTCTTTCTTTTATTTAATCATTTTCATAGCATTTATTACTATCCAACTTTAGATTATCTAATCACTGCTTCTCTACTAAAAATATAAGATTCGTGAGGATAGGTGCTCTCTTTTGTTCTCTGCTATACCCCTAGTACCCAAAACAATATCTGGCCTGTGATAGTCACTCTGAATACTTGTTAAATGAATGAAATCTACACAGCTAAGGTTATCTGGATCATGACACATTGATCCAGGTCTTCTTATGTCCTTGAATAGAGTTTAGTGTTTCTCTTGATAAACTTCTCAGGCTTTGGCTTGTGGCAAGAGAAGTATGCCTGCCATTCCAGTGGCAAAATCTGCCTGCCAATGCAGGAGACACAGGAGACGTGGATTTGATCCCTGGGCTGGGAAGATCCCCTTTAGAAGGAAATGGCAACCCACTCCAGTACTCTTGCCTGGAATGTCCCACGAACAGAGGAGCCTGGTGGGCAACAGTCCATGGGGTCACAAAAGAGCCGAACAGGACTTAGTGAATAAGCAGTAATGCTAGACACTGGCTTACAGTGTCTAAGATACAGTCCCTGTTTTTAATAGCTCCCATTACAATGGTAGAAACAGATATTGTACAGTTCATGTAGTCATCAAAGGGGCGCAAACAAGGGGCTCCTTCCCAAAACAAATGAATCTTTAGCTCTGACCAAGCAGATCTGCTTCCTTTTGCTTGAATGTACTTGAATACTCTTGGTTATACATTATCTTCCTTAATATCCATTTACCTTTGACTTTTCCATTCATCTCTGGCTATGTGACTCCCACACACCAAAAAGCAAGATCAAATAATAGAAAGTAGGTAACATAGTGGTTGGAGAAGGCAATGACACCCCACTCCAGTACTCTTGCCTGGAAAATCCCATGGATGGAGAAGCCTAGTGGGCTGCAGTCCATGGGNATCTATTGCTCTAGTGTCTGCAGTTGCTTCAGTCATGTCTGACTCTTTGCAACCCTGTGGACTGTAGCCCGCCAGGCTCCTCTCTCCATGGGATTCTCCAGGCAAGGATACTGGAGTGGGTTGCTAAGACCTCCTCCAGGGGATCCTCCCAACCCAGGCATTGATCCTGTGTCTCCTGCGGCTCCTGCATGGCAGGCAGATTCTTTGCCACTACGGCTGGACTTGCTGTGGCCTGGGTGTTGGCTGATCTAGGCTAGCCATGTCTAACTAGCTCGGCTGATTCAGCTCCACACATGTTCTACACATGTCCCGTATTCCACATGTCTGCAGCTCAGGGCAATGGTAGGTGTCAAGATCAAGAAGCCCAGTCTTGTGGGTGACTTTCAAGCAGGCTGCTCACATCACACTAGCCAGCTTTCCACTAATTCAAGGTGAGCAACCTGAGCAACCTGAATGAGGAGATAAGGATAGATAGTAGTGCATTACAGGTGATGTGTCTTCTCTGGTCAATCTTATTTGGGGATTATTTTGGTGCAATAAGATGAAAAAGTCACTAAGAGACAGAGAGTAGTTAAAGCATTGTGTTCTCCTCTTTTTATCATAATACTTATAATAACAATACCACTATTGGCTAATATTTACTTCTTACTATCTATATCTATCTAAATACTTTTCAATTATGAATGAATCTAACCTTCATAAAATTCAGTCTTAGTCAGGAGAGTCTAGGTTATGCCTCAGTAACAGATTAGCCTAAAAATCTCAGGGGCTTTCATAGCAAAGGTTTACTTCTAACCCACATCTGCACATCCAACATGGATTGTTAGTGGAGGAATGAGTACGCAGTTCTGCTCCGCAGAGTCACTTGGGGATACATGCTGAGGCTCTGCCTTCTTGTAACTGCCTTATCTGAAACATTCTTGTTATCTGGGGAATAGGAACCTGAGAGTTGCTCACTGACTTTTGAAATATTTTGTCTCTGAACTGACATAACCACCTCAGTTCACAGCCCGTTGGCAAAGTTGGTTTCCCATAACTTCAGATGGCCTGGGAAACATGTGGACTACATGGATGCTGGGTGAGCAATGAGTGTCTCTGCCACACAACCCTCTGGAGGGTCAGCTCCATCTGTCTCCATGTAACATATGAGATACCTGAGCTACAGGGAGATGAAATACTTCCAGACATTAGTCGTATACCTGGTGGTGATCAAGTCAAGCCGTGATCCAGGGTGTTGACTCTTGAGCCACTCTTATCCTCCACAATGTTGCCCCTTAAATATAACCCCATGAGACAGCCACATACCTCCTGCACTAGTCTCAGAGATCTGCAAAAACTGGAGTTCTTTGTGGTATGAGGAGAGCTGGACCCTGGGGCTGGAGTGGCTTATTTAGACCTTCAAACCTGCTGGTCACACCTGCATGGACAATAGAGGACTCTTCCAGCAACAGAGGGTGGAGATGAGGGTTCTGATTCTCTTGTAACTTCCTCTAGAACTGAAACTGTGTTGCTGGTAACACTCTGTCTTATTCTTCATTTGCAGATTTGGTTTAGAAAGGAATTTGTTTCTCCCCAAATTATTTACAGAGCTTTCATTTAATGTAGTATTTCCAAACTGTATACGTATAATGAAAAGAATGAGCAGTCAGGAGCCTTCAACTGAGAACCTTCATGTTGAATAGGGGATTTGCTCTTTTACACTTTCTCTTTCCTTGGTACTTACACGTGGCCTCACTTTCAAAAAGAAACAGTGATTTTGGCCTATTTCACTTAGGTGAGGTGAAGTCGCTCAGTCGTGTCCGACTCTTTGCGACCCTGTGGACTGTAACCTACTAGGCTTCTNACTGAAGCGACTTAGCAGCAGCAACATAGTGGTTAAGGGCTCAGGCCTGAGAGACAAAATAGGTTCCAGTTCTAGCCCTGCCGTTTACCAGCTGTGTGACCTTGGACATATTGCATCACTGTCTAGAGAATCCATTTCCCCATCTGTCAAAGTGAGGAAATTTGACATCTTCATCACATACAGGATATATGAAATAACCTGTGTGAAGGCTTTCAACACCAGGCCTCACAAGCAGCCAGGATTTTCCCTTTCTGTCATTCTGTGATCATTCCCGGAACACAAGAAGGTCATGAAGTTTCCTTCCTGTGACTTCTGACATTTGATGACAGCTCAGCAGCATCGCTTGTTTTACATTTCATCACATTCCCTATACAGTAATTCTTTGGGTTGTTTCTGAGGGGAGGCACTCTGTTGCTGCATGGGCTTTCTAGTTAGCAGGGGTTTAGTTGCTCTTCATTGTGGTGCAGAGTGTTGTCGTTGTGGTGGCTTCTCTTGTTGTGGTTCCTGGGCTCTAGAGCACAGGCTCAGTAGTTGTGGTACACAGATTTAGTTGCTCCACAGCATACGAGATCCTCCTGGGCCAGGAATCGAACCCGTGTCTCCTATACCAGCAGGCTGATTCTTTACCGCTGAGCCACTAGGCAAGCCCTAGTAATTCTTTGGTCTATCTTGGCTTCTAGTACTACGATTTAGTGGTTATTTGTATCTCACACAAGTTCTTTGAACTCTCAGAAAGTCTATCTTCTCATCTATAAAACAAGTATAATTACAATAATATCTATTTCATAGAGCTGTCATATCAACTAAATGATCGATAAGCATAAAGACCTAGCAGAGTGCTTGGCACGTAAGTTAGCTGTTTTCAGTTTTAGCATTGTTAAGATTACATGAGTCTTAAGGGGAGAAATTATTTTGTAGTACAGCGTAATAGTTAAGAGCACAGACTCTGGAGTCTTCAGTTCAAATCTGAACACCACATACATGTTGCTCAACTGGGTAAACCTCTCTAAGCCTCAGTTTTCTTATCTGCAAAATGGGAATAATAAAAGACCCCCGAGAATTTCCTGGCTGTCCAGTGGTTAAGAATGACTTCCAATACAAGGGGTGCAGGTTCAATCCCAGTCAGGGAACTAGATCCCACATGCCACAGTTAAGATCCAGTGCACCCAAATAAATAAATAAAAATAAATATTAAAAAAGAACCCAATTCTGCAGGCTGGTGTAGGAATTAAAGGAGATAATACACTCCTTGGGCAATTAGCACAGTGCCTGGCATATTGATTTCTTGAGCAATTATTGTGTATAATGTGCTAAATGTTTTGTTTAGCATGTTCTAAATATTTTTTTTCTGTGAACCCCATAATCTCTGCTTAGTACTACTCATGAAGTAACTATTCAAATATTTACTGAATGAGTGAATGCTGACTCATAGACCAAAAGAATCTTGNACGTATTGCTGAAGCCTGGCTTGGAGAATTTTGAGCATTACTTTACTAGCATGTGAGATGAGTGCAATGAGTGTAACAGAAACAGTTACAGATGTAAAAAAAACTTACAGATACCAGAGGGTAAGTGAGGGGGAGGGATAAACTGGGAAATTGGGAATGACATATACATATATATAAAACAGATAACAAATAAGGACCTACTGTATAGCACAGGGAACTCTATTCGATATTCTGTAATGACCTATATATATGGGGAAAGAATCTAAAAAAAATGTTGCTATAAATACATATAGATATATGATTCACTTTGTTGTACAGCAGAAACTCACACAGCATTGTAAATCAGCTATATTTCAATTAATATTTAAAATCAAATAAAAACACTTTATGCTTAAAAAAAAGATAATTATGAGAAGTGCTCTGTACAGTGCCTGGCACATAGTGTGCTCTCAGTAAACAGAAGCTCTCATTTTACTTTTCTACTAACACATTAGTTGTAATAAGTAACTTGTTACAGTTGCTGTGATAGAGGATGTTGTGTGTTCTTCCTCTTTGAACTCATTTTACAGTATCAAATGAACTGTTACAGAGACAATAGCATAGCATATTCAAAGTGGCATAAAGTAAGCATTAGTTTTATTTCACACCTTTTTAATGTTAAGACAAAGGATAAATAAGCAGATGGAAATGCAAGCATCCACATGTTTAAACACAACAATGATCTTCCTGATCCATGTGTCACAGAGGCAATTCAGGGCACTTTCTTAGCTACATAGATTTCACTTCTGGCAGTATCTGAACATCTGGAATGAGGCTGGATACCTCCCTGCCCACAGCCACAGATAACCACAGAGACAGTATGTTCATCTCCCACGACTGATGGCTGCCTACTGCAAGGGATGTTCTTCCCTCAGTTTGCAAAGCATAGCACAGTTTGTACCCACATCCTTAACTATTGTTGTTCAGTCGTGTCTGATTCCGCAGTGTCAATGGACTACGGCATGCCAGGCTTCCCTGTCCTTCACCATCTCCTGAAGCTTGCTCAAACTCATGCCCATTGAATTGATGATGCCATCCAACCATCTCATCCTCTGTTGTCCCCTTTTCCTCCTGCCTTCAATCTTTCCCAGCATTAGGGTCTTTTCCAATGAGTCAGCCCTTCATACCAGGTGGCCAAAGTATTGGAGCTTCAGCTTCAGCATCAGTCCTTCCAATGAATATTCAGGGTTGACTTCCTTTAGGATTGACTGGTCCAAGAGACTCTCAAGAGTATTCTTAGGCACCACAGTTTGAAAGCATCAATTCTTTGGTGCTCAGCCTTGTTTACGGTCCATCTCTCATATCCGTACATGACTACTGGAAAAACCATAGCTTTGAATTGGTGAACTTTTGTCGGCAAAGTGATATCTTTGCTTTTTAATACACTGTCTAGATTTGTTAGAGCTTTTCTTCCAAGGAGCAAGCTTCTTTTAATTTTGTAGCTGAAGTCACTATTCACAGTGATTTTTGGAGCCCAAGAAAATAAAATCTGTCACTTTTTCCATTGTTTCCCTATTTGCCATGAAGTAATGGAACTGAATGCCATGATCTTTTTTTTTTTTTTAATGTTGAGTTTTAAGCCATCTTTTGCACTCACCTCTTTTCCTCTTCAGCTCAGACAGCAAAGAATCTGCCTGCAATGCAGGAGACACAGGTTTGATCCATGGGTCAGGAAGATCTGCTGGAGAAGGGAATGGCAATCCATTCCGGAATTCTTGCCTGGAAAATTCCATGGACAGAGGAGCCTGGTGGGCTACAATCCATGGGAACTCAAAAGAGTCGGACACGACTGAGTGGCTAACACTCATTCTTCATCAAGAGATTCTTTAGTTCCTCTTCACTTTCCACCATTAAAGAGTTATCATCTGCATATCTGAGATTGTTGACATTTCTCCTGACAATCTTGTTTCCAGATTGTGAGTCATCTAGCTCGCCATTAATGAGGTTCTCTTATTTGCTTGATACTGATTTTTATGAAATAGTTTATTTTCTTTCCCATATAAATGTAAAACAAGAATTAAAGGAGGTGCGACTTCCCTAGTGGTTCATTGGCTGAGACTCCAAGCTCCCAATGCAAGAGGCCTGGGTTTGATCCCTGGTTAGGGAACTAGACCCCTCATATGACAAAGAAGATTGAAGATCTTGAAAGCCACAACTGTGACTAGGCAGAGTCAAATTAATTTATTAAATCATTAATTTAAAAAAAACTCAAAGAGGTATATCTTGATACCAAAAATTCTAAGCTTTAGCTACTAATTAAAGATACTTCTAGAGGCCAGTTTAAGTAGATAGAATTAAGTGACAAAAAGGACAGTATAAATATTTGACGTAGGCTCTCCATTTAGGGATTACTGCTGCTGCTAAGTCGCTTCAGTCATGTCATACTCTTTGCTACCCCATAGACTGCAGCCCACCAGGCTCCTCCATCCCTGGGACTCTCCAGGCAAGAATACTGAAGTAGGTTGCCATTACCTTCTCCATTTAGGGATTAACTAGTGTTTAAATGATTAGACATCTTGTTTTAATATTTTCCCCTGGTTCTTTACTCCCCTGGAGGGTTTTTAGAGCACTGATATTTATTTCTCCTATCTGGATGTGTGCTTGGCTAAATGTAGATCATACATTCCCCTGAGTTTTCACAAACTAACTCTTCTTGCAAAGATGGTGTGGTTCAATGCCCTAGAGTCCAAGTTTTGGAGTCAGGCAGACCTGGGTTTGAATTATAGTTCTATTTACTAGCTCTTTGCAACCCCATGGACTGTAGTCTGCCAGGCTCCTCTGTCCATGGTGTTTTCCAAGCAAGGTTACTGGCATGGGTTGTCATTTCTTTCTCCAGGGGATCTTTCTGACCCCGGGATTGAACTCTTATCTCTTGTGTCTTTTGCATTAGCAGGCAGAGTCTTTTATCAGTGTACCATCTGGGAAGCCCTGCAATCTCAAGCGAAACCCTCTGTAGCTCAGTTTCCTCATCTATAAAATGGGCCATATTAGTACCATTGACACTATGATGTTAACTTTATAGAATGAACATGGGTTAAAGGAGATATACATGCAAAGTCCTCAACCTAATCTCACAGAATGGGCTTTTAATTTTTAGCTATGATTTCATGATCAGTTTTATTTTCATTAAGGCCTCAAAACTTGGTAGCTATTATGACATTATCTATGGTTTTTAACTGCCAGGGTTATTTATGGCTTTGTTGTTTAACTTTTAAAATCTGTTAGTGATTAACATGGGATCATAAAAGAGTCGGACATGACTTAGTGACTAAACAACAAACATGATCTTTAGCCTAGTACTTGGGCACTTTTCTCATCATCTCTGTAACTCTGACAATGCCTGACACCCTTCCTATCACATAGTGGGCACTCAATAAATGGCTATTGAATCATATTCAGCTGAACTGAACATCTATTCAGATGTTAGCACAGGAGCCGTGTCACTGAATAGCTGTCATTCCCAAACAGACAGCCAACCCTGACTCAGACATGCTTGCATAGTTTGTAAGCCATGATTTCAACTTCTTGCATTGCAGGCACCTCAGTTAATATTCCACTTCACCCCCATGACCCTTAGAAGGAATAGATCGACTAAGAGAAATATCCAGTTTAGCAGCGAAGAGAATGAGCCTTGGTCCAGCCAGATCCAGGCTTACACCCTGGCTCCAGCACTGTCCAGTGGGTCGGTTACTCCATCTCTCTTAGAACCTCAGTTTATTCATCTGTGAGAAGAGATAACCACAGCACTTGTCTCATCAGGTTACGGTGAGAAGGGTGACTTCCATGTGCTGTTCTCTGCTCCTGGAACAATCTTCCTCTGAGTTTCCCTCCTGCCTTTTCAGCTCAACTGTCACATCTCCCAGAAAGCCTTCCCAGCTGCCCATCTTCCAGAAAGCCTTCCCAGCTGCCCGTGGTAGGACACTGCCCGTGGTAGGACAGGCTCACCGTTGGACTCTCCCTACAATGCCTGCCAATTACCCTTTGTCATGACCTCAGCTACTCAGCTCCTTTCTGGATGGTGAACTCCCACAGGATAGGGATGTGTCTGTCTCATTCATTCCTGTGTCTCCTGTGCCCTACAGTCCCCTGGTACATACTGTTTTGGTGGACTATAGCTGTTAACTAAATGAAATAATTAGAATGATAATGCACATAAACACAGAGCCTACCATTTAGCAAGCTCTTGATAAAGGACCTATATTATTATCAACAACACAGTATTGGTACTGAGATTATTCACCTTGAGAAAATTAATACAGTGAGATAAGCAGCAAGTTAGAGGTAGGTGTTGTGAATCTAGTTCTGTATCTCGTTTGTTATACGTCCTTGTCCAAATCTTTATTTTTCTCATTGTTTTCACTTTGAAAATGAACATAGGAAATTCACCCCGGTGTCCAGCTTAGCTTGGTCCTTGTAAAGTCTGCCCTTTGCAAGACCACACCTGACAGGCTATCCTGTGTCTGCCCAGAGTTTCTAGATGGGGCTCCTCGTACTGCTCTGCTTTCTCATCTGCTCAGTCTTGACCCTTGACTCTAATCCATTCTGACCCTGTCTAGCCCCATCAGTTTGTTACACCGATTGGCTACTGCCCAGCTTCCAGCCTTGAACTACATTCAACACCACAATAAAGTCCAAAATCCATAAAGTGTCACCTGGAGTCTCATCTTCCCACCTTCCCCTCGTCTGTGCTCCAGCCAGGCTTCCCTGAAGTGTCCTGGAGGCACTAATGTCCCTGAATCAGGGTCTTTAGACCTGCCAGTTCCTTTGCTGGGAGCATCGTCCCCACTGTATTTATCAAGTTAACTCCTACTCGACTTTCATATCTCAGCTTTAACATCACTTCTTCAGGGATTACTTGGCTCCTTTGCAGGAAATTAGGTTTCTCTGCTATATGCTATATGGAGATGGTGAAGGACAGGGAAGACTGTTGCGCTGCGGTCCTTGGGGTCACAAAGAGTCGGACATGACTGAGCGACTGAACAACAACTGCTATATGCCATCTTCCTTATAGATCTGGTGTGACACCTAGTCAGAGCTTCACATTAAAAAATAGAAGAATCCAGACTCATGTGAAATTTCTGTTTCTAATGCTGGCAAGTAACTTAAAAATGTAAAACACTGAGGGCCAGCCCAAAATATATACAGAATAGTGACCACCTGTGACCTGCCTGTTTGCAACAAGAGCTGTTTAACCTTTGGCTGTACTTGGTAACTCTTCCTGTGTTAATTACCACTCTGTTTACTAAGTGTTCACTGCATGCCAGGCACTGTGGTTGGTGCTTTGCATAGATGATGTCAGGTAACATTCGGAACCACTTGTGAGGTCAATAAAGTTCAAAGAGGTTAAGATAATTTTGCTCAAGATCCTAAGCGGTAGAGCCAAGTGTTAAAAGTCTTTTCACTGCACTACAGTGTGTAATGGACAATTTGTCAGTTTAGAATGGGAGAGGCTTCTGAAGGCTTGCCTGCATGTGTGCTAAGTTGCTGCAGTCATGTCTGACTCTTGTGACCCCCTGGACTGTAGCCCTCCAGGCTCCTCTGTCAACGGGTTTCTCCAGGCAAGAATACTGGAGTGGGGTTGCCAGACCCTTCACAGGATCTTCCTGACCAAGGGATGGAAGCCAGGTTTCTTGTGTCTCGTGCATAGGCAGGCACATTCTTTACCACTGATGCCATGTGGGAAGCCTGAAGATTGGCCTAACAGCTATTAATATTGGCTGCATGCTCACTGTGTGCCAGGCATTGTGCTTTGCTGCTGTTGTTCAGTTGCTCAGTCGTGTCCAACTCTTTGCGACCCCATGGACTGCAGCACGCCAGGTTTCCCTGTACTTTACCATCTCCCGGAGCTTGCTCAAACTCATGTCCATTGAGTCAGTGATGCCATCCAACCATCTCATCCTCTGTCGTCCCCTTCTCCTCCTGCCTTCAATCTTTCCCCGCATCAGGGTCTTTTCTAATGAGTTGGCTGTTTGCATCAGGTGGCCAAAGTGTTGGAGCTTCAGTTTCAGCATCAGTCCTTCCAATGAATATTCAGGGTTGATTTCCTTTAGATTGACAGGTTTGATTTCCTTGCTGTCCAAAGGACTCTCAAGAGTCTTCTCCAACACCACAGTTCAAAAGCATCAATTCTTCGATGCTCAGCCTTCTTTATGGTTCAACTCTCACATCCATACATGACTACTGGAAAAACCATAGTTTTGACTAGACGGATCTTTGTCAGCAAAGAAATGTCTCTGCTTTTTAATACTCTGTTTAGGTTGGTCATAGTTTTCCTTCCAAGGAGCAAACGTCTTTTAATTTCATGGCTGGAGTCACCATCTACAGTGATTTTGGAGCCCAAGAAAAGAAAGTCTCTCACTGTTTCCACTGTTTCTCCATCTATTTGCCATGAAGTGATGGGACTGGATGCCATGATCTTCGTCTTTTGACTGTTGAGTTTTAAGCCAGCTTTTTCACTCTCCTCTTTCACTTTCATCAAGAGGCTCTTTAGTTCCTCTTCGCTTTCTGCCATAAGGGTGGTGTCATCTGCATATCTGAGGTTATTGATACTTCACCTGGCAATCTTGATTCCAGCTTGTGCTTCATCCAGCCTTTCATTTCACATGATGTACTCTGCATCTAAGTTAAATAAGCAAGGTGACAATATACAGCCTTGACACACTCCTTTTCCAAATTTTTTTTTTTTTTTCGGTTTTCCCACTAAGTTTTATTGGGGCAGCCCCGGGGACAGAGGGCTGCACCTAAAAGAAGTTGTTGGGCCTCTTGGTGGTGAAGCGTGGCTTGTGCTGGCAACGGAGGACGTGGTGGGCCAGTGTGAACTTGATCTTGGAGCCGTGGAACTGCTTGACCGCTGGTCAGCGGCACTTGCTGGCTGCGCTCTCCTCCACCTTCAGGATCTGGGTTGAGTGGGGCCGGGCTCGGCGCCGGGGCCCATGTCTGGGTAGCACTGGGGGACGGCGCCGGCGGCAGTCAAGTCCCGGGACTGCCAGGACATGTGGGTGCCGCTGCGGGAGTCAGAGCGTAGCCAGATGCTGAAGTTCTTCACTCGCAGGGGAGATTTCTCCAACACCTGTCCACAGTAGACGATTTGCTTCGAGGATTTCTTCATCTTCTTCAACTGAGACACAAAGCACCAGAAGCAGGAGTTGGCAACAGCATGATTAGGCACAAAAATTCTCATGCATAGAAGGGAGGCGTGCGGCATTTGGGGGTCAGCAGGCAGCGCCCCACCACCTTATACTCTCGAAGCATCCCTGAGGCCTTCATGGCGCTCTACCCATGACCGCCGCCACCATCGAAAAGGCTCCTTTCTCAATTTTGAACTAGTTTGTTGTTCCATGTCTGGTTCTAACTGTGGCTTCCCAACCTGCATACAGGTTTCTCAAGAGGCAAGTCAGCTGGTCTGGTATTCCCATCTCTTTCAGAATTTTCCACAGTTATTGTGATCCACACAGTCAAAGGCTTTGGTGTAGTCAATAAAGCAGAAGTAGATGTTTTTTCTGGAATTCTCTTGCTTTTTTGATGATCCAACAGATGTTAGCAATTTGATCTCTGGTTCCTCTGCCTTTTCTAAATCCAGCTTGAACATCTGGAAGTTCTCGGTTCACATAATGTTGAAGCCTTGCTTGGAGAGTTTTGAGCATTACTTAGCTAGCGCGTGAAATGAGTGCAACTGTGTGACAGTTTGAACATTCTTTGGGATTGGAATGAAAATTGACATTT
The DNA here is from genome assembly GCA_006410875.1 of Neotragus pygmaeus. Lineage (NCBI taxonomy): Eukaryota > Metazoa > Chordata > Mammalia > Artiodactyla > Bovidae > Neotragus > Neotragus pygmaeus. Next base: position 970,044 of record SJYV01001757.1, read on the forward strand.
TCCAGTCCTATGGCCACTGCTGAGTTTTTCAAATTTGCTGGTGTGTTGAGTGCAGCACTTTAACAGCATCATCTTTTAGGATTTGAAATAAGTGAGTGAAGTCGCTCAATCGTGTCAGACTCTGCGACCCCATGGACTGTAGCCCACCAGGCTCCTCCATCCATGGGATTCTCCAGGCAAGAGTACTGGAGTAGGGTGCCATTGCCCAACCCAGGGATTGAACCCAGGTCTCCCACATTGCAGGGAGATGCTTTAACCTCTGAGCCACTAGGGAAGCCCTAGGAGTTGAAATAGCTCAGCTGAAATTCCATCACCTCCACTAGCTTCGTTGGCAGTTATGCTTGCTAAGGCCCATTTGACTTCACACTCCAAGAAGTCAGATGTCTGGCCCTAGGTGACAATAACAATAACACCATCGTGATTATCTTGGTCATGAATATCTTTTGTACAGTTCTTCTGTGTATTTTTGCCACCTCCTCTTAATATCTTCTGCTTCTGTTAGGTCCATACCATTTCTGTCCATTATTGTGCCCATCTTTGCATGAAATGTTCCCTTGGTATCTCTAATTTTCTTGAAGAGATCTCCCCATTCTATTGTTTGCCTCTATTTCTTTGCATTGGTCACTGAGGAAGGCTGTCTTATCTCTCCTTGCTACGCTTTGGAACTCTGCACTCAGATGGGTGTATCTTTCCTTTTCTCCTATGTCTTTAGCTCATCTTCTTTTCTCAGCTATTTTTAAGGCCTCCTCAGACAACTCTTTTGCCTTTTGCATCTCTCTTTCTTGGGGATGGTTTTGATCACCACCTCCTGAACAATGTTACAAACCTCCAAAGTTCTTCAGGTACTGTGTCTATCAGATCTAATCCCTTGATCTATTTCTCACTTCCACTTTATAATCATAAGGGGTTTGATTTAGGTCATACCTGAATGGTCTAGTGGTTTTCCCTACTTTCTTCAATATAAGTCTGAATTTGGCAATAAGGAATTTATGATCTGAGTTACAGTCAACTCCTGGTCTTGTTTTTGCTGACCGTATAGAGCTTCTCTATCTTTGGCTGCAAAGAATATAATCAATCTAATTTTGGTATTGACTATCTGGGGATGTCCATGTATAGAGTAGTCTCTTGTGTTGTNATTTATGATCTGAGTTACAGTCAGCTCCTGGTCTTGTTTTTGCTGACCGTATAGAGCTTCTCTATCTTTGGCTGCAAAGAATATAATCAATCTAATTTTGGTATTGACTATCTGGGGATGTCCATGTATAGAGTAGTCTCTTGTGTTGTTGGAAGAGGGTGTTTTCTATGACCAGTGCATTCTCTTGGCAGAACTCTTGTTAGTCTTTGCCCTGCTTCATTTTGTACTCCAAGGTCAAACTTACCTGTTACTCCAGGTAGCTCTTGACTTCCTCCTTTTGCATTCCAATCCCCTGTGATAAAAATGACATCTTTATTTTTTTGGTGTTCGTTCTAAAAGATCTTGTAGGTCTTCCTAGAATCTTTCAATTTCAACTTCTTCAACATTAGTGATTGGGGCATAGATTTCAGTTACCAATCTATTGAATGGTTTGCCTTGGAAACGAACTGAGATCATTCTGTCATCTTTGAGATTGCACCCAAGTACTGCATTTTGGATGCTTTTGTTGACTATGAGGGCTACTCCATTTCTTCTAATGGATTCTTGCCCACAGTAGTAGATATAATGGACAGTAGGGAGATCAAATCAGTAAGTCCTAAAGGAAATGAACCCTGAATATTCATTGGAAGGACTGATGCTGAAGCTGAAGCTCCTATAAATTTGGCCACCTGATGTGAAGAGCTGACTCACTGGAAAAGATCCTGATACTTTGATAGATTGAGGGAAGCAGGAGAATGGGACAACAGAGGATGAGACAATTGGATGGCATCACCAACTCAGTGGACATGAGTTTGAGAAAACTATGGGATACAGTGAAAAAGGACAAGGAAGCCTGGCATGCTGCAGTAAGTGGGTCGCAAAGAGTCGGACACGACTTAGTGACTGAACAACAATAATTACCAGCTTATGTCTGTGGCAGAATAGTGGTCTGACCAGCAAAGAGTAAAATTTATTATAAGTTCTGTTTCTCTAGAGTCCCACAGAGGTCTTAATTGAAGTGGGATCCTGAGTTAGTTCCGTGAACCTGCTGTTGAGAGATGTGACCGCCAGGGGGCAGCAAATTTCACACCTCAATTCTACAATGTCCAAAGCAAAGGTGAGGAAGTTTTATAGTTTTCATTTATTTGCATATTGATCTCTGATTGGCCCAGTAAATTCTTTGCCAATTAATTGGAGTTGGTTTTCAGCCCATAAAGGATTACCAGGCTTTGGGAGCCTTTCAGAGTTTGTGAAAGAAAAGATCTCAGGATCGGAAACTAAGGCGAAGTCATTCCCCCCGGTGGGGAGTTTAAACTGTGTTTAGGTGGAACTGGTTTTCAGTGGTCCCCAACACGTTCTGAGATCTTCAGTTCAGTTAGGTTCAGTCGCTCAGTCGTGTCCAACTCTTTGCAACCCCACGGACTGCATCACGCCAGGCTTCCCTGTCCATCACCAACTCCCGGAGCTTACTCAAACTCACATCCATTGAGTCGGTGATGCCATCCAACCATCTCATCCTCTGTCATCCCCTTCTGAGATCTTAGCTTTTTCTTTTACAAAAATCTTATTTTGTTGTTATTTTTAAGGCATAGTAAAGTGTACATTTAAGGAAACGTTCAATAGCACAAAAGAGTACACATTATAGATTGAGTCAGTTTCTCTATCACATTCAAATCACACTATTTTCCCACCTCAGAGAATCTTTTCTGGAAAACCCAAATCATAGGAACAGGAAACAAATCAGTAGATGCCACAGGCTCGGTGAGAAGAAGGTGTTGACCACAAAAGACTGCACAAAGGAAATTTTGGAGTGACGGACAGTTTTTAATTAGATTATTATGGTAGTGGAAACATAGGAATATGTGTTTGACTCATAGAGCTGAACACTGAAGTGCATGAAATTTATTGTATGTTTTTAAAGAAAGCCTTCCTCAGCAATCAATGCAAAGAAATAGAGGAAAACAACAGAATGGGAACGACTAGAGATCTCTTCAAGAAAATTAGAGATACCAAGGGAACATTTCATGCAAAGATGGGCTCGATAAAGGACAGAAATGGTATGGACCTAACAGAAGCAGAAGATATTAAGAAGAGGTGGCAAGAATACACAGAACTGTATAAAGAAGATCTTCATGACCAAGATAATCATGATGGTATGATCACTCACCTAGAGCCAGAGATCCTGGAATGGGAAGCCAAGTGGGCCTTAGGAAACATCACTATGAACAAAGCTACTGGAGGTGATGGAATTCCAGTTGAGCTACTTCAAATCCTGAAAGATGATGCTGTGCAAGTGCTGCACTCAATATGCCAGCAAATTTGGAAAACTCAGCAGTGGCCCCAGGACTGGAAAAGGTCAGTTATCATTCCAATCCCAAAGAAAGGCCATACCAAAGAATGTTCAAACCACCACACAATTGCACCCATCTCACACGCTGGTAAAGTAATGCTCAAAATTCTCCAAGCCAGGCTTTAGCAATATGTGAACTATGAACTTCCTGATGTTCAAGCTGGTTTTAGAAAATGCACTCCGGTGTTCTTGTCTGGAGAATCCCAGGGACGGGGGAGCCTGGAGGGCTGCCGTCTATGGGGTCACACAGAGTTGGACACGACTGAAGTGACTTAGCAGAAGCAGAGGAACCAGAGATCAAATTGCCAACATCTGCTGGATCATGGAAAAAGCAAGAGAGCTCCAGAAAAACATCTATTTCTGCTTTATTGACTATGCCAAAGCCTTTGACTGTGTGGATCACAATAAACTGTGGACAGTTCTGAAACAGATGGGAATACCAGACCACCTGACCTGCCTCTTGAGAAACCTGTGTGCAGGTCAGGAAGCAACAGTTAGAACTAGACATGGAACAACAGACTGGCTCCAAATAGGAAAAGGAGTACATCAAGGCTGTATATTGTCACCCTGCTTATTTAACTTCTATGCAGAGTACATCATGA
>SJYV01001757.1:975732-1023535 GCA_006410875.1 Neotragus pygmaeus
TTTTGAACTGTGGTGTTGGAGAAGACTCTTGAGAGTCCCTTGGACTGCAAGGAGATCCAACCAGTCCATTCTACAGGAGATCAGTCCTGGGTGTTCTTTGGAAGGACTGATATTAAAGCTGAAACTCCAGGACTTTGGCCACCTCATGCGAAGAGTTGACTCATTGGAAAAGACTCTGATGCTGGGAGGGATTGGGGGCAGGAAGAGAAGGGGATGACAGAGGATGAGATGGCTGGATGGCATCACCGACTCAATGGACGTGAGTCTGAGTGAACTCCCGGAGTTTGTGACGGACAGGGAGGCCTGGCGTGCTGCGATTCATGGGGTCGCAAAGAGTCAGACACGACTGAGAGACTGAACTGAACTGAAAGAAAAAATAAGACAAAACCTCATACTTCACCTCCTCACCAAAGTCATTGATTTAAGTGGATATAATAGCACTTATTGATAAATTGTTTTTCCTTACCAGAAATGTTTTTTAAAAATATTTTGCACACTCATCTGCTCCCATCTTGCTTTTCTAAAAAATAATTAAATTTATTTATTTTTATTTGATTGCACTTGGCCTTAGCTGCAGCATGTGGGACCTAGTTCCCCAACCAGGAATTGAACCTGGGCCCTCTGCATTGGGAGCACAGTATTCTACTGAACCATGCAGAAAGTCCATGTTTTTTTGTTTTTAATTACCAGCTTTTTTTGTAAATAGCTATACCATCTGTCTTTGTTGGTTATCTATTTTATACATGTATGTATATATGGATCTCCTTGGACAGCAAGGAGAACAAATCAGTCAATCCTAAAGGAAATCAACCTTGAACACTCATTGGAAGGACTGATGCTGAGGCTGAAACTCCAATACTTTGGCCACCTGATGCAAAGAGCCAACTATGATGCTGGGGAAAATTGAAGACAGGTGGAGAAGAGGCAACAGGGTGAAATGGTTGAATGGCACCACTGATTTAATGGGCATGAACTTGGGCAAACTCTGAGAGATGGTGAGGGATAGCGAAACCTGGCGTGCTGCAGTCCATGGGGTCACAAAGAGTCGGACACAACATGTATATATGTATGTGTGTGTGTGTATCTCTCTATATGTATGTAGTATTTATTCATTATTTTTGGTTGCGCCTTTGTGGGAGTTTGCAGGAGCTTAGTTCTCCAACCAGGGATTGAATGTGCACCTCCTGCAGTGGAAGCTTGGAGTTCACTGGACCACCAGGGAATCCCCCAGTTACCTATTTTAAAAATAGCAGTGTGTGACGTGTCAAGCCTAAACTCCTAATCTATCCCTCCCTGCCCTCCTTCCCGCCTTGTAACCATAAATTCGTTCTCTTAAGTCTCTGAGTCTGTTTCTGTTTCTTTTTTTAAAGATTCCATACGTAAGCAACATCACATGATACTGTGACTGACTTGCTTCACTCAAGATAATCATCTCTGGATCCATCCATGTTGCTGCAAATGCCATTATTTCATTCTTTTGAATGGTTAAGCTTTTTTTTTTTTTAATAGAGAAACATTTCAGCCTTTTATGTAACACTCAAGTACCTTTCATCAACTTTGTTAAATTTTAGCATTTTGCCTTATTTCCTTGCAGTTTTTTCAAGGAAAAAAAAAAATCAGAGACATGTTTTAAGCCGCAAAGCATCCTTCCTTTCCCCTACCTCTTTCCTTTCTCATCAAGAAGTAATCACTTTGCAGGGCTTCCTGGTGGTCCAGTGGTGAAGAATCTGCCTGCCAGTGCAGGGGACGTAGGTTCAGTCCCTGGTCTGGGAAGACCCCCCATGCCTCAGGGCTGCTAAGCCCACACACCACAACGACAGCCCATGTGCCGCAACCACGAATGGCTGCGTGCTCTACTGCCCGTCCTCTGAAACCAGAGGAAGAGAGGCTTGAGTACTGCAACTGGAGAGGAGCCCCTGCTCTCCGAAACTAGACAGAGCCCATTCCATCAACGAAGACCCAGCGCAGCCAAAAACAAATAAATAAATACATTTTTAAGGGGGTAGAACAGGGTTTAAAAAATAATCACTTACCTGACTATTTTATTTGTGCATATGATTTTGTATATTGACAATGTATATGTGAACACAAACAATACACAGTGTTGTTTGGCACATTTAAAAATTTTATACACGAGGTATCAAGATGTATCTATCCTTCTACAGCTGTTTTTCCCCCTCAATATTTTGTTTTATCCATATTGATAACCACTGGCTTTAGATTATTCATTTTAACTGTCTTGGTGTATTCTGGATTACAAATAGATCACAACTAACTTGCCCATTCTCCAGGTAGATGGGTATTTAGATTGTCTCCATTTTTTTTTTCTTTATTTCTAACAGTGCTACAATGATCAAGCTTGTACCTGCACCCTGAGTCAGTGTTCCCTGCTGAAAAATCGGAAGCTTAAAAAAAATAGAAAGATGAAAACTAATATTACTCATCATAACATTTTTTTGAGCTGGTACTGTATAATAATAAATAGATATTATTATTTTAACCAGGTATTGTGCTGAGTACCTTATATATGTTACTTTAATTCTCACACCAACCTATTTATTAGGTACAGTTAGTATTATGTTTAAATGAGGAAACTGAATTCTTTTAAAAAAAATTTATTCAGACACGACTGAGCGACTGAACTGACTGAACTGAGAAACAGGAGTGTAGAGACTGAATCTTTCTGGGTTTAAATAACTTGGCCAATGGCACCCAAATAGAAAGTAATGGAACAGCTCTCTGTTGCCAAAAGTTGTGCTGTTAAATTAATATTATGCTCCAATAGTGTCCCAAAGCCCCAAATCCAGAAATGCTAATAGTTGGAAATAGTCTTTACTGTTAATTCATCACTCAGAGGACAAGAGAGGACTTCCTTGGGCTACCTCCCACTTAAAAATTTTATCAGAAGTATATGTGTGCAGAAAAGCACACACATCCTATTGATTAATTTTGATAAACTGAATATACACATGTAACCAGCACACAGATCAAAACCCAGAATATCATCAGCATTTAGAAAATCTCCTCTCACCCTCTTCCAGACACTGCTTTTCCACTTGGAAAGGTAGCTGCTATCCCAGCTTTCAACAGACTATTTTTGCCTGTTTTGTTTTTTATTTGTGAAATTGTACAAGTATACACTACTTGGCTTGGCTTCTTTCATTTAATATTATTTGTGAGAATCATCCATATAGTTGAGTATAGTGTGTTAAAGGGCACAAAAGGCATATGGGACAACATACATTTTGCAAAGAATTATGAGCATCAGTGAGATTGTAGCCAGCTATGACTGAAGATGAGATGATACACAATGGATTCGAATGTAGAGAATGGGCAAATCTGAGTCTTGCAACAGATGGTGTGGGACCTCTTTTGCCTCCTGTCATCTCAGTCTGACCTTAGATTCTAGCTGAAACTGCAGAAAACAGTTGGGCGGGGGCTTCAACTCTCCTGGCTCCTTCTGCAATCTGTTCTGGAATTTTCCCTAAACCAGGACGTAAGACACTGGTGGGAGCCTACCCGGAAGAGGAAGCGGGAGGAAAGTTGATGCCTTGGGCCATCCTAACCAAAGGGGGATGGGAGTCACTGGATAAATGCTTCTTTGTGACAGTGCTCAGGCTGACTACACTGAGAAGCTTTCTAGGAAATCCTCAGATGACATTGGTAGGATCTAGCCCCAGGCACCCGCAGCAGTGAACATCTTGGTAATGAATTTTTGTGTTGACTTTTCTTCTTTCCCTATTTTACTCTTTATTTTTACATTAAATCCTTGAGGTCATGTTCCAATTAAATTATCAGCAATTAGCCGTCGTCTTGGGTTCAGTTTTCTGGGGGAAATTCTAATTAAGACATATGTAAATTAGCTGGTTCTTGGCAGATGTTCAAGAAAAAGTAGCAGTTTCATTATTACTATTACTGTTACCACCATTATTGTGTATGTTAGTCGCTCAGTGACATCTGACTCTTTGTGACCCCATGGACTATAGCCGGCTAGGCTCCTCTGTCCATGGGATTTCCCAGGCAAGAATACTGGAGTGGGTTGCCCTTTCCTTCTCCAGGGGATCTTCCAACCCAGGGATTGAATCCACAAATTGCTTTTGTCCTAGGGTACTGGGAAGCCACTGAAGTTTTCTTTTTTAAAGCAATTTTTTATTATATTATTTTTCATTATGTTTGCATATAATTGGCAAACAATAAACAGCATATATTTAAAGCACACAGTTTGATGAGTTGTTTTATCACCGCCCCCGGCCCCCAACACTGTGAGGCTTACGGGATCTCAGCTCCTCCACCAGTGATTGAACCTGCACCCTAGACAGTGAAAGCCCCAGAGTCATAATTCCCAGTTTTGGTTTATTTAAAATTCATCATATACCTGTGAAACCATAACCACAATCAAGAAAGTTAACACATCTGTGTGAATGAAAACTACTGCCTGCCATATCAGTAAACAAAAGATGTTGCTGCCATCAAGTCTCCTGGATGGTGAGCCCTGAGGGAAAGCAAGAGAGAGACAGGATGCCCGCCAGCCATCTAGCACCCTGAGGCAACTCAGGATGAGAAAGCACAGGATGCTAGCCCTAGAAACCTGAAGTGCTGATCAAAGAAATGATTTCAGTGGGCCCAAACTCTTTCATCTTCCCATATGTAGAAAACCACTAAATTCCTTGGGACATCTGGTTTTCTTTAATTAAGAGTAATCTTGATTGTTTCATTGACTACGATAACGCCTTTGACTGTGTGGATCACCACAAACTGTGAAAAATTTTTAAAGAGATGGGAATACCAGACCACCTTACCTGTCTCCTGAGAAATCTGTATGCAGGTCAAGAAGCAACAGAACCGGTCATGGAATAATGAATTTGTTGCAAATGGGAAAGGAGTACATCAAGGCTGTATATTGTCACCTTACTTATTTAACTTATATGCAGAGTAAATCATGCTAAATGCTGGACCAGATGAAGCACAAGCTGGAATCAAGATTGCCAGGAGAAATATCAATAATTTCAAATATGCAGATAACACCACCCTTATGGAAGAAAATGAAGAGGAACTAAAGAGCCTCTTCATGAAAGTGAGAGAGTGAAAAAGATGGCTTAAAACTCACCATTCAGAAAACTAAGATCATGGCACCCATTCCTATCACTTCATGGCAAATAGTTGGGGAAACAATGGAAATAGTGACAGACTTTCTTTCCTTGGGCTCCAAAATCGCTGCAGATGGTGACTGCTGCCATGAAATTGAAAGACACTTGCTCCTTGGAAGAAAAGTTATGACCAACCTAGATAGCATAATAAAAAACAGAGACATTACTCTGCCAACAAAGGTTCATCTAGTCAAAGCTATGTTTTTTTCCAGTAGTCATGTATGGATGTGAAGGTTGAACCATAAAGAAAGCAGAGCATGGGAGAATTGATGCTTTTGAACCGTGGTGTTGCAGAAGACTCTTCAGAGTCATTTGGACAGCAAGGAGATTAAACCAGTCAATCCTAAAGGAAATCAGTCCTGAATATTCATTGTGTTAGGCAGGTAGAACAGGGAAAAAGAGTCCACAATGGGAGTGGCTACAGACAAGGAAGGGAAAAGCCTGCGAAAATGAAACAAAAAAAGGTCCAAGAACCAGAGTGAGGACCTCAGGTAAAACAAACAACACCCCTGGCTGGCCCAGTCTACATAGGACAGGCCCAGGGAGAGATAAACATAAATAGAGGAGCCAGAGCCAGCTCTCTCTCTCTCTCTGTCTGTCTCTCTCTCTCCCGCATGCTGGGGCACTCTTCTCCTTGTGTCTTTGAATCGACGTGCCCTCACGCCTCAAAGATGGATTTTCCTGCTACCTTCTAAATAAAATAGAGCTGTAACACTGAGCTGTAACACTGATTTGTCTAATAGCTATAACACGGTCCATTCGAGACCTGAGAGCTATAACACAGTCTATGCAACACCTGAGAGATGTGACACGCCGAGGGGCTTTAATGTCCGTCCCTCCAAATCTTTGTTGTGACGAGACAAAGACTCGAGGAACATACACTCGCGTGACAATTGGAAGGGCTGAAGCTGAAGCTCCAATACTTTGACGTGATGCGAAGAACTGANAACCCAGGGATTGAATCCACAAATTGCTTTTGTCCTAGGGTACTGGGAAGCCACTGAAGTTTTCTTTTTTAAAGCAATTTTTTATTATATTATTTTTCATTATGTTTGCATATAATTGGCAAACAATAAACAGCATATATTTAAAGCACACAGTTTGATGAGTTGTTTTATCACCGCCCCCGGCCCCCAACACTGTGAGGCTTACGGGATCTCAGCTCCTCCACCAGTGATTGAACCTGCACCCTAGACAGTGAAAGCCCCAGAGTCATAATTCCCAGTTTTGGTTTATTTAAAATTCATCATATACCTGTGAAACCATAACCACAATCAAGAAAGTTAACACATCTGTGTGAATGAAAACTACTGCCTGCCATATCAGTAAACAAAAGATGTTGCTGCCATCAAGTCTCCTGGATGGTGAGCCCTGAGGGAAAGCAAGAGAGAGACAGGATGCCCGCCAGCCATCTAGCACCCTGAGGCAACTCAGGATGAGAAAGCACAGGATGCTAGCCCTAGAAACCTGAAGTGCTGATCAAAGAAATGATTTCAGTGGGCCCAAACTCTTTCATCTTCCCATATGTAGAAAACCACTAAATTCCTTGGGACATCTGGTTTTCTTTAATTAAGAGTAATCTTGATTGTTTCATTGACTACGATAACGCCTTTGACTGTGTGGATCACCACAAACTGTGAAAAATTTTTAAAGAGATGGGAATACCAGACCACCTTACCTGTCTCCTGAGAAATCTGTATGCAGGTCAAGAAGCAACAGAACCGGTCATGGAATAATGAATTTGTTGCAAATGGGAAAGGAGTACATCAAGGCTGTATATTGTCACCTTACTTATTTAACTTATATGCAGAGTAAATCATGCTAAATGCTGGACCAGATGAAGCACAAGCTGGAATCAAGATTGCCAGGAGAAATATCAATAATTTCAAATATGCAGATAACACCACCCTTATGGAAGAAAATGAAGAGGAACTAAAGAGCCTCTTCATGAAAGTGAGAGAGTGAAAAAGATGGCTTAAAACTCACCATTCAGAAAACTAAGATCATGGCACCCATTCCTATCACTTCATGGCAAATAGTTGGGGAAACAATGGAAACAGTGACAGACTTTCTTTCCTTGGGCTCCAAAATCGCTGCAGATGGTGACTGCTGCCATGAAATTGAAAGACACTTGCTCCTTGGAAGAAAAGTTATGACCAACCTAGATAGCATAATAAAAAACAGAGACATTACTCTGCCAACAAAGGTTCATCTAGTCAAAGCTATGTTTTTTTCCAGTAGTCATGTATGGATGTGAAGGTTGAACCATAAAGAAAGCAGAGCATGGGAGAATTGATGCTTTTGAACCGTGGTGTTGCAGAAGACTCTTCAGAGTCATTTGGACAGCAAGGAGATTAAACCAGTCAATCCTAAAGGAAATCAGTCCTGAATATTCATTGTGTTAGGCAGGTAGAACAGGGAAAAAGAGTCCACAATGGGAGTGGCTACAGACAAGGAAGGGAAAAGCCTGCGAAAATGAAACAAAAAAAGGTCCAAGAACCAGAGTGAGGACCTCAGGTAAAACAAACAACACCCCTGGCTGGCCCAGTCTACATAGGACAGGCCCAGGGAGAGATAAACATAAATAGAGGAGCCAGAGCCAGCTCTCTCTCTCTCTCTGTCTGTCTCTCTCTCTCCCGCATGCTGGGGCACTCTTCTCCTTGTGTCTTTGAATCGACGTGCCCTCACGCCTCAAAGATGGATTTTCCTGCTACCTTCTAAATAAAATAGAGCTGTAACACTGAGCTGTAACACTGATTTGTCTAATAGCTATAACACGGTCCATTCGAGACCTGAGAGCTATAACACAGTCTATGCAACACCTGAGAGATGTGACACGCCGAGGGGCTTTAATGTCCGTCCCTCCAAATCTTTGTTGTGACGAGACAAAGACTCGAGGAACATACACTCGCGTGACAATTGGAAGGGCTGAAGCTGAAGCTCCAATACTTTGACGTGATGCGAAGAACTGACTTATTAGAAAAGACCCTGATGCTAGAAAAGATTGAAGGCAGGAGGAGAAGGGGACAACAGACGATGAGACAGTTGGATGGCATCACTGACTCGATGGACATGAGTTTGAGCAAGCTCCAGGAGTTGGTGATGGACACGGAAGCCTGGGGTGCTGCAGCCCATGGGGTTGCAAAGAGTTGGGCACGACTGAGCGAGTGAACTGAATTGAACTGAACCGAACCTTTTGATGTTCCCACTACTTAGTCTTTGTTGCAAAAACTCCTGCATATCCTGGCTCCCTCCTTGCCGCTTTAGAACAGTCTCTTAGAGTTACCTGAGATATTGTGTCCCAGGGTTAAGTCTTCAGTTTTATCCACCAAATAAAACATTACTGTCAACTTTTATGTTGGGCATTTTTTTTCCGTCAACACCTGTCACCCCAAAAGTTTCCTCAATTCCTTTATTATCCCACCCTGTTGTGGTCCTGCTTCTTTGGCCCCAGGCAACCACTTATTCTGCTTTTTTTCAGGATAATTCCTAGAATTTATGTAAATATAACCATATCAGATACACTCTTTTATGTCTGACTTCTTTCACTAATTATTTTAAGATTCATCATTAAATCATATGTATGCTCATGGCACCCCACTCCAGTACTCTTGCCTGGAAAATCCCATGGACGGAGGAGCCTGGTGGGCTGGAGTCCATGGGGTCGCTAAGAGTCAGACACGACTGAGTGACTTCACTTTCACTTTTCACTTTCATGCACTGGAGAAGGAAATGGCAACCCACTCCAGTGTTCTTGCCTGGAGAATCCCAGGGATGGGGGAGCCTGGTGGGCTGCTGTCTATGGGGTTGCACAGGGTCAGACTAGACTGCAGTGACTTAACATTCCATTGTATAAATATTCATTTACATTTTTATGATAAATTTATTTATTTATGTTTTGGTTGTGCTGAGTCTTTGTTGCTGTGCTGGCTTTTCTCTGTTGCAGAAAAGCAAGGTACTCTCCAGTTACAGTACGAGGGCTTTGCATTACAAGGCTGTCTCTTGTTGCTACGAGCAGGGTCTAGGCCCACAGACTTCAGTAGCTGCAGGATGAAGGCTCAGTAGTTGTGGCATCCAGGTTTAGTTGCTCCGCAGAATATGGAATCTTCCCAGACCAGGAATTGAACCCGTCTCCCCTGCATTGGCAGGGAGATTCTTATTCACTGTACCATCAGGGAAATGCCCATTTACTTTAAAATATACATGTATTTACTTGGCTGTGCCTCGTCTTAATTGTGGCACTCAGGATCTTTCAGTTGCAGATGAGAACTCTTAGCTATAACATGTTAGATCTAGTTCCCTGAATGGGGATTGAACCTGGATCCTCTGCATTGGGTGCATGGAGTCTTAGCCATTGGACCACCAGGGAAGTTCTTCCATTTACCTTTTGGAGGACATTTGAGTTGTTTCCAGTCTTTGGCTAGTTACAAAGCTGCTGTGAACATTCACCTTCAAGTCTTTCTGCAGATGTATTCTTTCATTTTCTTGCGTAAATACATAACGTAAATGGTTGGGCCATATGGTAGATGTATATTTAATTTTTAAAGAAACTGCCAGACTGTTTCTCAGAGTGGCTATATCATCTTACAATCCCACCAGCAATGAATGAGAATTCCCGTTGCGCTACAGTCTTGCTAACACTTGATAACTGCCAGTCTTTTTAATGTTAGCCATTTCAGTGGGTGTGTAATGTTACCTTACTGTGGTTTTAATTTGCATTTCCTTAACATCTTTTATGCATTTATTTGCCATCCATTTATCATCTTTGATAAAGTGTTTCTGTCAAATCTTTTTTTCATTTTTGACTAGGGTGTTTGTCTTGAGTTGAAAGAGTTCTTTGTGTGTTGTAGATACCAGTCTTTTGTTAGCTATAGGTTTTGCTACCATTTCACCCAGGTCTTTGGCTTGCCTTTTCATTTTCATAACCGTGTTTTAAAGAGCAGAAGTGTTAATTATGATGATGTGCAGTTTATCAGTTTGTCTCCTTTATTGTGTGTTTGAAAGTCACACGAATTTTCTCCTTTATTTTACTCTAGAAGTTTTGTAGCTCAAAGTTTTACATTTAGGTCTAACTTATTTGTGACACAATGTGTTTGGCATTTAGACAGATCCTCTGGCAGTGGGAAGGGAGGTGTTTGAAGGGTGTCGACTGCCTGGAGGCCTGAAACTCAAGACATTTGGAAAGGTGATGGTGCGTTCCCCTAGATAGTAGAAGGAAAACTGATAAGGAATTGGGATGACTGGACTTAAGCGGCTGAAGGAGATAATAAAAATGAATCCTGGGTTTCTTCCTTACGTACAAAAGTTGAGGATAACTTGCTTTTAAGTGTACTGCATTTCAAATTGACCCTCAATAGCTTTGCTTCACATGCCCCCCACCCCGCGCCACCACTTTGGGAAGATTATTCCTGCCTGAAAAATCCCATGGAAGGAGGAACCTGGTAGGCTACAGTTCATGGGGTCGCAGAGTTGGCGACTTTACAGTTGAAATTCAGCCAGACCGAGGCTGGACACAGATTTCGGTAGCAGCACACCTGCACCCTGAGCACTTCCTGGAGCCCAGTATTGAACTCTCCTTCCAAGTCCAAATGCCTCTGTCCTCCTCCGGACCAGGAAAAGAGCGGGGCAGGCTGCGAGAGGCCGTAGGGGAACGACCGGCCCAGAGCGGAGAGAGACGCTCCCGCCATTTTGTCCGGCCCCCGCCGTGGCCGGCTCCTCTCGGAGACTACAAGTCCCATGAGCCCCCGCGGCGGCACTTCCTACCCCTCGCTGTCCCGCCCGCTGCCTTCCCCCCTCCTGGGGGCCGAAGCCTGAGGCTGCAGCCTGGCGGCCGGCAGGCCAGGTAGGATTTCCGGGGAAACTGCTGTGGAGTCTGAGGAGGCGGCGGCGGCGCTCTGGGTGAGTTCGGCGAGTAAAGGAAAGTGAGCGGGAAGTGCGCAGGGTCGGCCTGCGGGTGCCCGGTAGGCTCGGGCTGCGCTCTCCGCGAGGGGCTTGCGGTGCGGGCCAGGGTAACGGCCGGGCCGGGGTCGCTTCGAGCCAGGGCGGGGCGGGCGATGGCCGCCGCCTCCTCCTCCGCCCTCCCACAACCGTTCTCCGTGGCTTCCCCGCCTGCGGCGCGCCCCGCGCGGGCTTGCCCTCTCCGCCCACCGACTTGGCGGGGCCCTTTTGTCTCGGCAACTTTGCGCCCCTTTGTGCCCGGGCGTGGAGTCACCTCCTCGGGGGAGCCCGCCGGGCCATTCCCTGATGGGGGCCGGTCCCTAGGAATCCGATCACTGTAACCAGATCGGGTCGAAGTCCATTTTTCAAACCTGCCCTCCCTCATACTTCTGCATCCCAGCTGGGCAGCTCGAAGGCTTCGGAGCACAGGCGAGGCAGACAGTTTCTGCCGAAAACCTCGAGTTATTGTCCAACTCTTAAACGTCAGCCCCGGGTGGCTTCACGACACTAATCTCCTCCAGGCATTTTTCTCGATAGGGGGATGGGCCTATGGGAAAGAAGCGAGCCCCGCTCCCAGAGAAACCGGGAATGGATCGGATTTGCTGCTCTGTCTGTATGGGTCGCGGCTGTGATCGAGGAAATCACAAAATCTATGCGAATGGCCAGAATGGTAGTTCGCGTACCTCTAGAATCTCGGAGGAGAGAAAGTGATTTCTAGGGCAACGAACAGCCTCTTCATCACTGCACGCAAAAAAAAATGTCTACAGTAGTTCATCCAATCGCCCCCTATTCCCCTCAAATCCATGTTTTACTTCTGCTTAAAACAAAAGTTGAAAGCAGACGTCCATTAGTAGAAGGACTTGCTTTATAGAGAAACCAAAAACCTAGTGGCTTCTAGAAAGCTAACTCTTAAAATGGAATTGATTTACCGCTGAGAATCCCAAATTGTGTTACTGATATTGTGTAGGGGTTTGTTGTTCAGTCGCTAAATCCAGTTGGTTGGACTCTTTGCGACCCCTTGGACTGCAGCACGCCAGGCTTTCCTGTCCTTTACTATTTTCCGGAGTTTGCTCAAATTCATGTCCATTTGGTTGGTGATGTTATCCAACCATCTCGTCCTCTGTTGTCCCCTTCTCCTCCTGCCTTCAGTCTTTCCCAGCATCAGGGTCTTTTCCAATGAGTTGGCTCTTTGCATCAGGTGGCCAGAGTATTGCATCTTCAGCTTCAGCATCAGTCCTTCCAATGAATATTCAGGGTTTATTTCCTTTAAGATTGATTGGTTTGCTCTCCTTGCTGTCCAAGGGACTCTCAGTAGTCTCCTCCAGCACCCCAGTTTGAAAGNGAGTATTGCATCTTCAGCTTCAGCATCAGTCCTTCCAATGAATATTCAGGGTTTATTTCCTTTAAGATTGATTGGTTTGCTCTCCTTGCTGTCCAAGGGACTCTCAGTAGTCTCCTCCAGCACCCCAGTTTGAAAGCATCAATTCTTCCAAGCTCAACCTTCTTTATGGCCCAACTCATCCATACCTGACTACTGGAAACAGGAAATGTTCGATTTGTAATCTGTCAATGAGTGGGGATTGTGTTTTTCTGACTCTGCTTTGAAGAAGCATCCACAGAATTACTCTAGAACTTGACTGTTAATTATTTGTTCAAACATGACAGTGCTGTCAGTGCCTTTTTTGAAGCCTCGCCACCTGGCTTGCAAGATTTAATTCCCCTACCAGGGCTCCTGGTGGCTCAGACGGTAAAGCGTCTGTCTACAATGCGGGAGACCCGGGTTCGATCCCTGGGTTGGGAAGGCCCCCTGAAGAAAGAAATGGCAGTCCGCTCTATGACTGTTGCCTGGAAAATCCCATGGACAGAGGAGCCTGGTAGTCTACAGCCCATGGGGTCGCAAAGAGTTGGACATGACTGAGCGACTTCACTTCACTTCACCAGGGCCCAAACCCATGCCCCCTGCAGTGGAAGTCCAGAGTCCTAATGACTGGATTGCCAGGGAATTCATACAGTGCTGTTTTTTAAAAGCAGTTCATATACATTATATATATATATATGTTTGTTTGTTTTTTAGCTGTGCTGCCTGCAGGCTTTCTCTAGTTGCAGTGAGCAGGGGCTATTCTTTGTTACAGTGTGACGGTTTTTCATTGCAGTGGCTTTTCTTGTTGCAGAGCATGGTTTGTAGGCTTTGTTGCTCCGAGTTATATAAAATCTTCGCAGACCAGGGACTGAACCCATGTCCCTTGTGTTGGTAGGCAGATTCTTATCAACTGTACCAACAGGAAAAAAATACATTATATGATTGAATTCTCACTTCAAGATGGTGGTTCTCTCATTTTACAGCTATAAAGTGTTAAGTTTACAGCCTCTGTAACATTAAGTGACTTGCTGGAGGTCACACAGTTAACCTGGGTAGGATACAGTCGAGTGAACCTTACTCCAGATCCAGTACTCTTATCATACATTCAGTTCAGTTCAATCTCTCAGTCGTGTCCGACTCTTTGCAATCCCATGAACCCCTCTACGCCAGGCCTCCTTGTCCATCACCAACTCCCAGAAACCACTCAAACCCGTGTCCATCGTGTAGGTGATGCCATCCAATCATCTCATCCTCTGTCATCCCCTTCTCCTCCTGCCCTCAATCTTTCCCAGCATCAGGGTCTTTTCAAATATGAGTCAGCTCTCCGCATCAGGTGGCCAAAGTATTGGAGTTTCAGCTTCAACATCAGTCCCTCCAATGAACACCCAGGGCTGATCTCCTTTAGGATGGACTGGTTGGATCTCCTTGCAGTCCAAAGGACTCTGAGTCTTCTCTAACACCACAGTTCAAAAGCATCAATTCTTCGGNTTGGGTGGGGGTATGGTGGTGGTGGTGGTGGTGAGAATGTAGTAGTAAGACGGTAAATATTAAATAAATCCTTTCTTATTTGGTGTGCAGTTTTGAGCAGTAAGCTCTTTGATCTTTAGTTTTCTCATCTTTACCATAGGTGTAATGATTCCTATTCTACCTAGTTTGAATTGTTTCCAGAATCAAGTAGGATAAAAATTTGGTTACATTGTACCTTTCCACATTCCTGTGGTAAGTTGTTGTTAACTACTATTAGAAAAGGAAAAGGAACATTAGGGGAAAGTTGTTTGTAAAGAAAAGACAGAATGGCTGATTCTCTGTTCTGAGAGAGCCTGATGTCCCATAACTGTTAGATAAATCTTCACACAGGGCTACCATAACCCTTCATGTAGGTCTTTTTAAACAGCACTATCAAATAAGACCATTATTATTCTGTATTGTTGCAGTTATTAATAACTGTCTTAATGTCAGGTGCCATGCCCTAGTTCACATCCTTACTGCTTAGCACACAGCTTAGGTATTGCATTGGAACTTCATAAATGTTTGGTGAATGAATGAGTAACAGAAATAGACAACAGTTGAGTGCCAAAATGGATCTTTTACTCAGCAGATATTTTTGTTTTGCCCATCATGTGCTTGGACTGGGGTTATGTTCCGGCTGTACAAAGATATGAAGGTATATAGCTTCTGCCTTAAAGCTTACAGCATTAAACACCAAATAGTCTGGTGAGTGTTAAGTAGGGGTGTGCTGTATTGATACGATAAGGGACTGAATGATTCTATTCTGATAGACAGTGAAAGAAGGCATTAGAGAGGAAGTTTTTTTTTTTTTTTTGCACTTGTTCTGGAGGGATTAATAAGAACAGTTACTGTTAAAGTTATTTCCAGCCAGAGGGGGCAGTTTGAGCATAGGAATGGAGATGCTAAAGTATAAGGTGTGTGTCTGATATGGCTAAAGGTAATTATAGTTGGTTTTTACTTTTTTTTTTTATTCAGGTACCCCTCCCCCTCTAGAAAATTTGAGAATAGCAATAGATTTTTCATCCCAGAAAAATGCATATGAACAAGCATATGCACATCATTCTAGAAAGTTACGCACTACTTAGGGATCTCTGGACCAGTGGGACTGAGCAGTTGAAAAGTGCAATGGCTGGTGAAAGGAACAGTTGATGGCTGGATGCTGAGAAAGATTCTGAATGCTTCTTGAAGACTTCAGGCTATGGGAATTCCCTGGTTGCTCAGAGGTTAGGGTTTAGCACTTTCAGTGCTGTGACCTGGGTTCAGTCTCTAGTCAGGGAACCAAGATCTGGCAAATCGTGCAAAGTCTTGGCCAAAAAATGATGCTAGCCTTTATGATTAAGGAATTGCTAAACCATCAAAAGTTTATTAGCAGGAAATTGATATAATCTGATCTGTTTTGATAGGTAATTGTTTGCTATTTTCAGGATAGGTTAGAGGGTTGAGGAATATATTTAGAGTAAGTGCTAAATAGGAGGTAGGATTGAGGGCTTTTATTTTTTTTGGTTTTGTTTTGATTTTAAAGGATGAGAGACTTGACATGTTTAAAGAAAGGAAAAGGAGCCAGCAGAGAAGCAGGTATTGAAGTTCTACACACAAGAAAAGGAAGCGAATACAGAAACCTTGGGAGGACATAAAATCAAAGCTCATAGAGAGGTGATCCTTGAAAAGGAAACATGAAGAAGGGATGGAAGAAGATATATTTGGAAATCATCAAGGTGGAAGTTGAATTTGAAGTAAGTTACCAACAGCTGATTTTTAATTCATTACAAAATTGTTTCTGTTTTTGGTTCTTTTTTTTTTTTGGCTGAGAGACACCTGGGATCTCATCTCCCCAACCAGGGATTGAACCTGGACTCCCTACACTGGAAGAAAAAGTCTTAACCACTGGACTACCAGGGAAGTCTTCCCATCAGCCTGTTTTGTTCCCAGACAGTGATCTAGGTACTTTTCTGTGTGCTATTTCATTTAATTTTACAAAAATTCTATTTCTTGCATGCGTACTAAGTCACGTCTGACTCTTTGTGACCCTGTGGACTATAGCCCTCCAGGCTCCTCTGTCCATGGGATTCTCTATGCAAGAATACTAGAGTAGGTTGTCATGCTCTCCTCCAAGGAATCTTCCTGAATCAGAGATGGAGCCCATGTCTTTTGTGTCTCCTGCATTGACAGGTGGGTTCTTTCCCAGTAGTGCCACCTGGGAAGCCCATAGCTTGGTTGGATATTCCCATTTGACAGCTGAAGGGAGGTATGGCTCAGAGAGATTAAATTTCCCAAGACATCTTTATGGAACTGAAGAAATCTGGATCCTAGATATATATTTGACTTCAAAGTTTAATAATTTCTACCTTATAGGGTCTGTTAATGCTTTATGATTTCTTCTTTTTTAATATTTTCCTTTCTGAATGAATGAGTTAAGTTATCTGGAGAATGATCAAAGGATAGAGTGGGCTAGAGGACTCCAGTTCAGTTCAGTCACTCAGTTGTGTCCAACTCTTTGCGACCCCATGGACTGCAGCACGCAAGGCTTCCCTGTCCATCACTAACTCTTGGAGCCACTCAAACTCATGTCCATTGAGTCGGTGATGCCATCCAACTATCTCATCCTCTGTTGTCCCCTTCTCCCACCTTCAATCTTTCCCAGCATCAGAGTCTTTTCTTTGCATCAGGTGGCCAAAGTATTGGAGATTGAGCTTCAGCATCAGTCCTTCCAATGAATATTCAGGATTGATTTCCTTTAGGATGGACTGGTTGGATCTCTTTGCAGTCCAAGGGACTCTCAAGAGTCTTCTCCAACACCACAGTTCAAAAGCATCAATTCTTCGATGCTCAGCCTTTATGGTTCAACTCTCACATCTATACATGATTACTGAAAAAACCATAGTTTTGACTAGACGGACCTTTGTCGGCAAAGTAATGTCTCTGCTTTTTAACACTCTGTTTAGGTTGGTCATAGCTTTTCTTCCAAGGAGCAAGCATCTTTTAATTTCATGGCTGCAATCACCACCTGCAGTGATTTTGGAGCCCCCAAAATAAAGTCTGTCACTGTTTCCATTGTTTCCCCATCTATTTGCCGTGAAGTGATGGGACTGGATGCCATGATCTTCGTTTTCTAAATGTTGAGCTTTAAGCCAACTTTTTCACTCTCCTCTTTCATTTTCATCAAGAGGCTCTTTAGTTCTTCACTTTCTGCCATGAGGGTGGTGTCATCTACGTATCTGAGGTTATTGGTATTTCTTCTGGTAATCTTGATTCCAGCTTGTGCTTCATCCAGCCTGGCATTTCACATGATGTACTCTGCATAGAAGTTAAATAAGCAGGGTGACAATATACAGCCTTGACGTAGTCCTTTCCCGATTTGGAACCAGTCTTTTGTTCCATGTCCAGTTCTAACTTGCTTCTTAACCTGCATACACATTTCTTAGGAGGCAGATCAAGTGGGCTGGTATTCCCATCTCTTTCAGAATTTTCCAGTTTGTTGTGATTCACACAGTCTAAGGCTTTGGTATAGTCAATAAAGCAAAAGTAGATGTTTTTCTGGAACTCTTGCTGTTTGTATGATCCAGCGGATGTTAGAAGTTTGATCTCTGGTTCCTCTGCCTTTTCTGAATCCAGCTTGAACATCTGGAAGTTCATAGTTCACATACTGCTGGAAGTTCACGGTTTACACTGTTGAAGCCTGGCTTGGAGAATTTTGAGCATTAGTTTGCTAGTGTGTGAGATGAGTGCAATTGTGCAGTAGTTTGAGCATTCTTTGTCATTGCCTTTCTTTGGGATTGGAATGAAAACTGACCTTTTCCAGTCCTGTGGCCACTGCTGAGTTTTCCTGATTTGCTGGCTTATTGAGTGCAGCACTTTGATAGCATTATCTATTAGGATTTGAAATAGCTCAACTGGAATTCCATCACCTCCACTAGCTTTGTTCATAGTAATGCTTCCTAAGGCCCATTTGACTTCACATTCCAGGATGTCTGGCTCTAGGTGAGTGATCATGCCATCGTGGTTATCTGGGTCATGAAGTTGTTTTTGGATAGTTCTTCTGTGTATACTTTCGACATCTTCTTAAAATCTTCTGCTTCTGTTAGGACCACACCAATTTCTGTTCTTTATTGTGCTCATCTTTGCATGAACTATTCCCTTGGTACCTCTAATTTTCTTGAGGAGATCTCTAGTCTGTCCCATTCTACTATTTTCCTCTGTTTCTTTGCATTGATCACTGAGAAGGGCTTTCTTATCTCTCCTTGCTATTCTTTAGAACTCTGCATTCAAATAGGTGTATCTTTCCTTTTCTCCTTTGCCTTTAGCTTCTCTTCTTTTCTCAGCTATTTGTAAGGCTTGTCAGACAACCATTTTGCCTTTTTGCATTTCTTTTTCTTGGGGATGGTTTTGATCACTGCCTCCTGTACAGTGTCATGAACTTCCATCTATACTTCTTCAGACACTCTGTCTCTCAGATCTAATCCCTTGAATCTGTTTCTCACTTCCGCTGTATAATTGTAAAGGATTTGATTTAGCTCATACCTGAATGATCTAGTGGTTTTCCCTGCTTTCTTCAATTTTAAGTCTGAATTTGGCAATAAGGAGTTCATGATCTGAGCCACAGTCAGTTCCTGATCTTTTTTTTCTGACTGTATAGAGCTTCTCCATCTTTGACTGCAAAGAATATAAACAATCTGATTTGGTATTGACCATCTGGTGATATCCATGTGTAGAGTCTTCTCTTGTGTTGTTGGAAGAGGGTGTTTGCTATGACCAGTGCATTCTCTTGGCAAAACTCTCTTAGCCTTTGACCTGCTTCATCTTGTACTCCAAGGCCAAATTTGCCTGTTACTCCAGGTAGCTCTTGACTTCCTACTTTTGCATTCCAGTCCCATATAATGAGGAGGACATCTTTTTTGGATGTTAGTTATAGAAGGTCTTGTGGGTCTTCATAGAACCATTCAACTTCAGCTTCTTCAGCATTACTGTTCAGGGCATAAACTTGGATTACTGTGATATTGAATGGTTTGTCTTGGAAATGAACAGAGATCATTCTGTCATTTTTGAGATTGCATCCAAGTACTGCATTTTGGACAATTGTTGACTATGATGGCTACTCCATTTCTTCTAAGGGATTCCTGCCCACAGTAGTAGATATAATGGTCATCTGAGTTAAATTCACCCATTCCAGTCCATTTTAGTTCACTGATTCCTAGAATGTCGACGTTCACTCTTGCCATCTACTATTTGACCATTTCCAATTTGCCTTGATTCATGGACCTAACGTTCCAGGTTCCTATGCATTATTGCTTTTTACAGCATAGGACCTTGCTTCTATCACCAGTCACATCCACAACTGGATGTTGTTTTTGCTTTGGCTCCATCTCTTCATTGTTTCTGGAGTTTTTTCTCCACTCTTCTTGAGTATCATATTGGGCACCTACCAACCTGGGGAGTTCCTCTTTCAGTATCCTATCATTTTGCCTTTTCATTCTGTTCATGGGGTTCTCAAAGCAAGAATACTGAAGTGGTTTGCCATTCCCTTCTCCAGTGGACCACGTTTTGTCAGAACTCTCTGCTATGAGCTGTCCGTNTAGAAGGTCTTGTGGGTCTTCATAGAACCATTCAACTTCAGCTTCTTCAGCATTACTGTTCAGGGCATAAACTTGGATTACTGTGATATTGAATGGTTTGTCTTGGAAATGAACAGAGATCATTCTGTCATTTTTGAGATTGCATCCAAGTACTGCATTTTGGACAATTGTTGACTATGATGGCTACTCCATTTCTTCTAAGGGATTCCTGCCCACAGTAGTAGATATAATGGTCATCTGAGTTAAATTCACCCATTCCAGTCCATTTTAGTTCACTGATTCCTAGAATGTCGACGTTCACTCTTGCCATCTACTATTTGACCATTTCCAATTTGCCTTGATTCATGGACCTAACGTTCCAGGTTCCTATGCATTATTGCTTTTTACAGCATAGGACCTTGCTTCTATCACCAGTCACATCCACAACTGGATGTTGTTTTTGCTTTGGCTCCATCTCTTCATTGTTTCTGGAGTTTTTTCTCCACTCTTCTTGAGTATCATATTGGGCACCTACCAACCTGGGGAGTTCCTCTTTCAGTATCCTATCATTTTGCCTTTTCATTCTGTTCATGGGGTTCTCAAAGCAAGAATACTGAAGTGGTTTGCCATTCCCTTCTCCAGTGGACCACGTTTTGTCAGAACTCTCTGCTATGAGCTGTCCGTCTTGGGTGGCCCTGTACAGCATGGCTCATAGTTTCTTTGAGCTAGACAAGGCTGTGGTCCATGTGATCAGATTGGTTAGTTTTCTGTGATTGTGGTTTTCATTCTGTCTTCCCTCTGATGGAGAAGGATAAGAGGCTTATGGAAGCTTCCTGATGGGAGAGACTGACTGAGAGGGAAACTGGGTCTTGTTCTGATACGCGGGACCATGTTCAGTAAATCTTTAATCCAATTTTCTGTTGATGGGCGAAGCTGTGTTATTTCTCTGTTGCTTGACCTGAGGCCAAACTGTGGTGGAGGTAATGAAGATAATGGCGACCTCCTTCAAAAGGTCTCGTGCATGCATTGCTGTAGTCAGTGCCTCTAACCCTGAAGCAAGCCACTCCAAAGAGTGTTAAAAGTTTGGAGCTGCAGTCATGGAAAAAGTAAGGGAGCCACCAGAGATGAGTAGATGAGCAAAAGGGCTGTCGAACCTCAGAGCCCTACTGAGGTTGGACAGATTACCCAGGCAGCTATCCATTCTGCCTCCACCAATTTTCAGATGTTTTTGAATTCTGTTTGTGTGGGCCTGAGAAGAAGACACACTGTGTTGTAATGGGAGACTCAGAGCAAGTCACATGTCTTGTGCTTCAATTTTCTCATCTCTGTAAGGGTCTGGATTAGTTGATTTCTCAAATTCTAGGACTTCTATGGTATTCCGAGGAGTTTTAAGAGAGGAAGTGTGTCTAGTGATTGATTTTTTTTTTTTTTTTTAGGGAAGAGGTGGTTGAAACCACACAGCTTTCAGATTCAAACTTAGTTTTCAGTTTAACTTCTCTATTATATTTAAAGTACCAGATGTTTGTTTTTACAATCTGAAAGTTCTGGCATTTATTCAAAGTAATGTATTTACTACCTTTGGAGTCTGAAAACCTGGATCCTAATTTCAGCTCCATCACTTCCTAGATGTGAATATCCAAGTCAGCTAACCTTTAGTTTCCTCATTTATCAAATGGAGCTAGTAACCGTTTCTTCAAAAGTATCAGGATAATGTATGTGAGAGGTCTTTGTAAAACTGTAGAATGTTTAGTAAATATGAGAAAAGATATGATTATACCTGGCAAGGAAAAGGATTAATACTGTGATCAGTGCTGTACAAGGGAGTGAACTCTGGTTTAAAGTGCATCCTTCAGTTCCAGGGTACTGAGTGGTAAGACAAACCTCTCAGGGTACGTACTGTCAGTGCATTGAATTTAGAAATTTATTTGTAGTGTGTGATGTTACTGGATTTTTTTCAAGTGTACATTTAAAATCAAATTTTATCTTGAATCAAATCTGTGACTTAATAAAACAGCCTCCATTGGTAAATATTCTCTGTATTTATTCTCTCAAATGTGAGCTTGTTAGCCACATTTCCAGGAGTATTTTTAAAATAGCCCTTGACTGTTTGAAGGGTAAATAGCAATTTTATGATTATCTGACAGAACTTAATTACATTGCTTAGTTTGTTTGTTTCCTTTGAAGATGGCTGATTCTGATGGAACTCAACATCGTCTCTTGTAGAGAACTGTTTTAGCCCACCATGACCCTGCAAGTCTCATCTAGCAGATAACCAAGATACTTGATTCTGTCTACCCAGCTGCCTACTCGCTTCTTTGTACTTAGGTTGGAAATACAGTGTCAGAAATTGGCAGAAAAGGTTAATGATTTATCTTTACCTTGAGTGATCCCAAAGCACTTTGTCCATGTCTCCGCAGGGCACTTTTCCCTCTTTATTCTCGCCACTGAACAGTGAGTGTTTATGAAGATAAACTGAACTAAGGGGGATTCCCTGGTGGTCTAGTGATTAGGACTTGGCACTTTCACTGCCGTCAGCCCAGGTTCTATCCCTGGTGGGGAAACTAAGGTCCTGTAAGCCATGTGTCATGCCCCTGCCTCCCCAAAGTTAACAACTGAGCTAAGGATTCCTTTGTTGTTGGTTTCAAATTATTTAACCATTAGGCTTAATGCTGCCACACAGGTTTTGCACATGTTGCTTTCTTCTTTTAAAATGAAATTACTGCTACTTTCAATATCCTATGATAAACCATAGTGGAAAAGAATATGAAAAATAATGTTTATGTATATATAGCTGAGTCACTTTGCTGTATAGCAGTAATACAGCATTGCAATTCAACTATACTGCAATAAAAATAAATGTAAAAAAAGAATGAAATCACTGGATCAGCAGATATGAACATTTATATAGAGCTTCGTTGTTTAAATTTTTTTAAATTTCCTTTTTTTGGCCATGCTGTATAGTTTGCGGTAGTTTTCTCGCCAGGGATTGAAACCAGGCCACAGCAGTGAAAGCCTGGAATTCTAACCACTGGGCCAGCAGGGAACTCCTTAATTTTATTTATTTATTTATTTATTTTAATTAGAGGATAATTACAATATTGTGATGGTTTTTGCCATACAGCAACATGAATTGGCCATAGGCATAAATGTGTCCCATCCCTCCTGAAACCTCCTCTCACCTCCCTCCCTGCCGCATCCCTCCAGGTTGTCACAGAGCACTGACTTTGGGTTCCCTGCATCATATATAATCTTGCCTGGAAAATCCCATAGACGGAGGAGCCTGGTAGGCTGCAGTCCATGGGGTTGCAAAGAGTCGGACATGACTTCACTTTCACTTTTCACTTTCATGCATTGAGCGACTTCACTTTCACTTTTCACTTTCGTGCATTGGAGGAGGCAATGGCAACCCACTCCAGTGTTCTTGCCTGGAGACTCCCAGGGACGGGGGAGCCTGGTGGGCTGCTGTCTCTGGGATTGCACAGAGTTGGACACGACTGAAGTGACTTAGCAGCAGCAGCAGCAGCAGCAGCTATCCGTTTTATANAACCCACTCCAGTGTTCTTGCCTGGAGACTCCCAGGGACGGGGGAGCCTGGTGGGCTGCTGTCTCTGGGATTGCACAGAGTTGGACACGACTGAAGTGACTTAGCAGCAGCAGCAGCAGCAGCAGCTATCCGTTTTATATATGGCAGTGAATATGTTTCAGTGCTGTTCTCTCAAATCATCCCACCCTCTCCTTCTCCCACTGAATCCAAAAGCCTGTTCTTTATGTCTCTGTCTCGTTTGCTGCTCTGTACGTAGTATCGTCAGTACCGTTTTTCTAAATTCCCTATATGTTCATTAATATATGATATTTAAAAATATGGAATGCTTCACAGATCTACTCTCAGCAGATTTCAAGTATGCAGTACTTTGTTATTAACTATAGTCATCATGCTGTACTTTAGGTCTCCAGAACATACTCATCTTATACCCTTTCATCAGTGCCTTTCCTCTCCTTTCTCTTCCCCCGAAACTAAATATTTTATTCTCTTTTTTTATTCATTTATTTATTTGTGGCTGCACTGGGTCTTTGTGGCTGCATGCGGACTTTCTCTGGTGGCGGTGCACAGGCTCTAGGCCCTTGGGCTTCAGTAATTGCCGCACGGGGCTCATTGCTTGTGGCTCTCAGGCCCTGGGGTGTGCAGGCTTCAGTAACTGTGGCATGTGGGCTTAGTTGCTCCTCGGCACATAGAATCTTCCTGACCAAGGATTGAACCCACGTCCCCTGCATTGGTAGGTGGACTCTTATCCACTGTATCAGCAGGGAAGTCTCAAATTTTTAGCCATTATGATAGGCAAGAAAAATCAAAATAAAACTCACTTTACTTTGGCATTTTCCTTATTAGTAATCAGGCTGAACATATTTTCATTTTTATTAACCGTTTGTATTTCTTTGGTGAATTTCTTCTCATCATTCCCATTTATCTGTTCATGTGTGTCAATCACATAGCTATTTTAAAACGTTGAATTGACAAATATGAAATTTCATTTATTTACATGTTTAGTTTTGGGTTAAATTATTTTTGGAGATGTTATAAACAGTATTTTCATCAAAGTTAATGTTTACTGCCAAAATTGTTTTTTGGAAAGATTTGACATGTCACAGAGTACTGTAGCTTTTAAAAAATATGTTTTGTTCTGGGGCATTTTCTTATAATATGGTATATATATATATATAACGCCAGGAAGAAACCATGCCACGTTTTTCTAGGTGTAGATTTTGTCATGGTCAGTGATAATGAATTGCCTTTGCTGAGGCCTGTCCTTTATAACTCACTAATATATTTCCTGAGAGTACTTTTGCTTATCAGTAGGCCGCACCTCTATTTCAAAGCTGATTCATGCTGCTTAGTGTGACAGAGGACTGTTTAACCAGGAGGAGGAGGAGGTCACAGTTTTCTTGAAATGGAAAATTAGTTTCATTTTTGTCTTTACCCTTAATGTTAGATGTTCATTATATATGTTTAAAACTAAGTAATCTTTTTGCAAGTATAACTTTTACTAAACACACCTTCTATCTACTTTTATTCTTTTTTTAATGTTTATTTTATTTAGCTGCGTTGGGTCTTAGTTGCAGCAAGTGGAATCTTTAGTTGTGGCTAATGGACTCTCTAGTTGTGCTGTGCAGGCTTAGTTGCTCTAAGGCATGTGGGATCTTTTTTTTTCTTGGCCACACCATGGGACATGTGGAAGTTCCCCGACCAGGGACTGAATCTAAGCCCCCTGGATTGCAAGGCAGATTCTTAACCACTGGACTACCAGGGAAGTCCCTGAACAGACCTTTTAAAAGACATTTGTGAGATTGTTTTACTGAGAGTGTGATTGTTAATCTCTATTTTAAATTTTTCAGAATTTTTTATTTCTGCAAAATCCTGTTTACATTTTTAATTTATCTATATCTGTTTATAACATTCCATTTTCCAAAAAAAGCAAAAACAAATGAAGTTCTTATGAACTGACTATTTGTAGCTACCAACTTTCTATGTAGTATTAACAAGAATAATTGAGAAATAGCAAAGAAAGTAATTTTAAGAAACGAAAAGTTTACCAATCAAAAGGATAGATTCTGTGGTGTCGGATAATAAAGGTACATGTAGATTGCAGTGTTAATTCCTTGTGTTAAGTAGTAGCATCTGTCTGAACAATTGTAGATCACTCCGGGAGTTGGTGATGGACAGGGAGGCCTGGTGTGCTGCGATTCATGGGGTCGCAAAGAGTGGGACACGACTGAGCGACTGAACTGACTGACTGACTGATTAGAAGAGCAACTGATACACTGTTTCTTTTTTTTTTTATGGTGAAAACTTTTGTATTTGGAATTAGCCAGTTNCAGGGAGGCCTGGTGTGCTGCGATTCATGGGGTCGCAAAGAGTGGGACACGACTGAGCGACTGAACTGACTGACTGACTGATTAGAAGAGCAACTGATACACTGTTTCTTTTTTTTTTTATGGTGAAAACTTTTGTATTTGGAATTAGCCAGTTGGACTCAGTTTAGATAGATGAGCCCAGTTTCATAGGCAACATCCAAAGCATCATAGTCAGGAGCCAGTTGTACATATGCCTTCTCTCCATCAGGCCTGATCAGGGCATTGACTTTAGCCACGTCAGTGTCATAGAGCTTCTCACAGCTGTTTAGTTTGGTGCTTGTTGGCCCTGACATCCACAGTGAACACCAGTGTGGTGTTGTCTTCTATTTTCTTCATGGCTGACTCGGTGGCGAGGGAGAATTTGATGATGGCATAGTGGTCAAGTTTGTTTCTCCTAGGGGCGCTCTTCAGAGGATATTTGGGCCGCCTCCTGAGCCGCAGTGTTTTGCTCTGGATCTTTTGTGTGTGTATGTGGCTGTGGACACCTTTTGACATTGCTCTCTTGGCCTTCAAAGCCTTTGCTTTGGCTTCGGCGCCATCTTCATGAAAAGGCCACTGTTTCTTAATCTTGTTTATTCCTCTAATGGTTTGCTTTTCAGTAAAGTCCAAGAAATAAATGGAAATAATATTTTAAATTGTCCCTTCTCTGCTAATATATAGTGGTTTCATCATCTTGATAATATTTTTAGATACTATTCATTTTGATCAAGTTTGACCTCTTGCTAGCTAAAATCTGCCTTGAGTTTTGTTTTGGAACTAAAATCAAGGAGTGAGGTGAGCTTTAGCATTATGTAGAAGCAGAGCCCTATTTTCTCATCTGGTTAGAAAGGGAAGACTCTTCTTCGCTACCTGTTTTTCCATTATTACACATATATTGTATTAATACCTTCTCCTTAATCTGACCATCTGTTTTTCTCTACTGGTATTGCTTTTAAGGTTAAGATTAAACTTAGTCTCCTTTGTATACTATCTGGTGTGGTACTTAGCATGTAATTGGCTCTTAATAGTCACTTGCTTAGCTCAACAGTTATTAAGTACCTACTATATATAGGCACAGCTCAATTTTTTCTGTTTTATTATGTTTATTTATTGGGCTGTGCCCAGTCTCAGGTGTATCATGCAGGATCTTTAATCTCTGTTGCAGTATGTGGGATCTTTAGTTGTGGCATGTAGGATCTTGTTCTGTGACCAGGAATCAAACCCAGGTTCCCTGCATTGGGAGCTTGGAGTCTTAGCCACTGGACCACCAGGGATGTCCTAATTTGAGCTAATTTTTGTATTTTCTGTTTCACTGATTTCCACTGTAATTCTTATTATTTCCTTCCTTTTGGTTTATTTTGTTTTTCTTCCTACAGCTATAAATTTCCCTCTAAGCACTGAACAGCTGAGCACACAAACACAAGCACTGCTCTCTCTAGCTGTGTCCCGTAAATTTTTGTGTTTTGTGTTTTCAGTTTCATTAATCTCATCTACTTTGTATATGTTGGGAGTGTAGCTAGAGGGCCTCTCTTCCTGAGGAATACTTAGAATAGAAAGGTTAGTACTTTATCTCCTGCTGCCGCAACTGTCTCAGGGTTAAAACTGGTAATTTTTACTTCCTTCCACTCTCCCATTTCAGATTCCCCTTGCCCTCAGCTATCATCTCTGCCAGTCTCAATGACTTTACTTGGTGGTAGGACCCAAACCCTCGTTCCTGAGGAATCTGAACCACTGGTTACATACATGCTTTTCTCAGATTGGTTTTCCAGCTTGTCTGTTTACCATACTATCGGAATTGGGAAAGGAATACCAGTAGGCAGCCAAGTGGATCATCTGGATTCTAAATATACGTTCACTGTCTCCTTTGTGGTGTGGAATAGCAACCTTCTTTCTGATAAGGAGGTTTAGTTACCCCTGCCAAGATGGTAGTTCCTCTTCTTGCCTGGTGATCCCTGGATGCAAGGACTCCACAATGCCCGGGCAATAGCCATAGCTATTGGGACTCTTTTTGTCTCCTGTGGAAGTATTCCTTTTTTTGATGACTTAGATCTTTAACTCTCAGGGATCCCAGGTGGGTCTTGGGGTTTGATAATAAACAAGGTATGGTATTTCAGCCACCGCCTCCTCCTCCACTATTTCCCACATCCATCTATTCTCCCTGTTTTGAAGATATAGTAACATATGAAGGTCTTTGATTTGGTGTATATATTATACCCTGGAAGATTATATTCTTCCATCATAAATATCTCATTGAGTTGGTGCTTCAGCTGTGGCTTCATCAGGCCATTGCAATAATCTTTTAGGTTAGCAGCTTCTAGATGTTGTATGTGATAAACCAGGAAATCCCATCCCTTCTTGCACTTACTCTAGTACAGAGTGGAACCCTTGTCATGAAATGATGTTATGTGAGTTGATGCTTGTTTGCTCAGTCGTTCATTCGTGTCCAACTCTTTACAGCTCCATGGACTGTAGCCCGCCAGGCTCCTCTGTCACTAAGATTTCCCAGGCAAGAATACTGGAGCAGGTTGCCATTTCCTACTCCTCAGGATCTTCCCCAGCCAGGGATCAAACTCATGTCTCCTGTCCTGGCAGATAGATTCTTTACCACTGAGCCTAGGAAGCCTTGGGATGATGCTTACTGGTACATTAAACGTTTCAGTAACTCTCATGTACTGTTCACTGGAGGAAAGGCAAATGTACACCCAGAAAATATCTCTGTTTCTTCCAGAGTTCAGTTCAGTCACTCAGTCGTGTCCAGCTCTTTGCAGCCCCATGCACTGCAGCACACCAGGCCTCCCTGTCCATCACAAACTCCCGGAGTTCACCCAAACCCATGTCCATTGAGTCGGTGATGCCATCCAACTATCTCATCCTCTGTCGTCCCCTTCTCCTACCCTCAATCTTTCCCAGCATCAAGGTCTTTTCCAGTGAGTCAGCTCTTCGCATCAGGTGGCCAAACAATTGGAGTTTCAGCTTCAACATCAGTCCCTCCAGTGAACACCCAGGACTGATCTCCTTTAGGATGGACTGGTTGGATCTCCTTGCAGTCCAAGGGACTCTCAAGAGTCTTCTTCAACACCATAGTTCAAAAGCATCAATTCTTCAGTGCTCAGCTTTCTTTATAGTCTAACTCACATCCAACATGACCACTGGAAAAACCATAGCCTTGACCAGATGGACCTTTGTTGGCAAAGCTGCTGTCTAAAGCTCTGCCCACTGGGCACTGCCTTTCAGTGCCACGTCCTGATGAGACTGTAGTGCAGCCACTATCCAGTTTTGACTTGGACTCTGTCACAGCCATCTGTGAAGAAGGGGAGAGCTTTTCTTTTGTCAGCTGGCTATGAGGGCCCCCCAGTGGCCAAAGGTATATACTAAGGCAAGGATGCTTTTTGCGGTGGTAGATGATACCAGAGTTTGGTTGTCTGCTCATGCCCATGACTTCTGGTCCTACTTGTGCATGATACTGGATGTATCACCTTCACCTGAAGGCTGGACCCACCCAACCTTACAACTTGGTATATCTTATAGAAGCTAGGTCATGGCGGATGATTCTGGATGAATGGTCAACTTGGTATCACATCACCAGGTGTTCTATATCTGCTGATTAATGAACTCTCCTGCAGAACAACTGGATTTTGAAGGCAGGGCTGGGCCTTACCTTTGCTAGTCCGTGCCCCCCCCTCACCCAGCCTGGACAGAGCTTCTCATGCATTGAGAGCTCATTCTGTGCTGATTGACTCGGCAGGTAAAGAATTCACATGCCAATGCAGGAGACATAGGTTTGACCCCTCGGTTAGGAAGATCCCCAGGGGAAGGAAGTAGCAACCCACTCCAGTATTTTTGCCTGGGAAATCCCATGGACAGAGGAGCCTAAAGGGCTAGTCCATGGGGTCGCACAACTTAGAGTCGGGCACCACTTAGCGACTAAGCCACCACCACCATTAATATAGTAGGCCAGTGTGATAGTTTTCAGGAAGTCCGTATCATCATAGGGCTGGGCTGTATGAGAAGGTGGCAAAACTGACATAGTCCTGTAAAAGTATGGTGTGATCCATTCCATGTGCATTGCTTTTGATCCTACCTCCTTGGGAGGAGTAAGAGAAAGAGTTAATCCATCCATGTTTGTCTGCTTACTTTGCTTGTGGCTGTGTTAGTTGGCTCTAGCAACGATACCGCATCTGGCATGGCAGCTGCAGTTGTGGCTACTATTAGATTTTGTGATAATCTCCTACCTTCCTGCAAGATGTGTCTGGTTCCTGCAGAACCCACATGGTAAATCCTGCATCCTGTAGGAGTACAGCACTAATTTCTGTCATCTCCCCTCCCTTGCCCCCAGAATGCAATATTGTCTTCTATTGTATGTATTATCTTGGAAAGTGGGATGAGGCACCCACTTTTAGAGGCTTTCTTCCACTTGACCTTTCCCAGTATAATAACCCTTAGGCCAAGGACTAACTAATTTCCAAGCGTGTCTATTTTAGTATACATTTGGGGTCCAGGGAAATGACCACCAGGGGGTCCACGCACCCTGTGGGCCCACTGTGAACTGGATCTTAGGCAGGACTTGTTTATTTCCTGGTCCTCGTAAGTGCGTGATGATGCTTCCAGACTCCAGATGTTGATGTCAACCTTACCTTAGAAAGTTAGCATTCCTGTTTATGCAGTTTACAATTGCCTGAGTAAATCACCATAGGCAGAGCTGACAGCATTATTTGTGTGCTGGGTACTCCTGGATTGAGAATGGTCAAGAGAAACTGCCCATCAGAAGTGCCATAGCGCTCCTAGCCTGATCAGGGAAAGGATGGCCAGGTGGGGCCAGAGGGAGGGGCCAAGAGACCCCTCCTGAAAAGACAGGAAGAGGTGGACTGAGTGTCAACTGACCACATGCTTCATTTTCATTATCAGATTTCTTTATGGAACTGAAATTCATAGATAAAATTATTAAGGATTTTAAGACAGTGACAAAGTATGTTAGTCACTCAGTCGTGTCCAACTCTTTGCGACCCCACAGACTGTAGCCCAGCAGGCTGCTCTGTTCATGAGATTCTCCAGGCAAGAATACTGAAGTGGGTTGCCATTCCCTTCTCCAGAGAATCTTCCCAACTCAGGGATCAAACCCGGGTCTCCTGCATTGCAGGCGGATTCTTTATCATCTGAGCTACAGGGAAGATCCAAAGTCACTCAATCATGTCTGACTCTCTGCAACCCCGCGGACTGTACAGTGCATGGAATTCTCTAGGCCACAATACTGGAGTGGGTAGCTTGTCCTTTCTCCAGTGGATCTTCCGAACCCAGGAATCGAACCAGCGTCTCCTGCATTGCAGGTGGATTCTTTACCAACTGAGCTATCAGGAAAGCCAATACAGTGACTGCAGGGTGTTAAACTTCAAATGCAGAAACCTTCTGAGTGGAGTCCATGAGACCTATAGCATATGGATCTCTTAGGCCATTGGAGAAGGGAATAGCAACCCCCTCCAGTATTCTTGCCTGGAGAATCCCATGGACAGAGGAGCCTGACGGGCTACATTCTTTGGGGTCACAAAGAGTTGGACACAACTGAGCGACTAACAGTACTCTTAGGCCATAGGTTTCTTAGGGAATTTTTATACTTGCTTTGGTGTTACAAGTTCTTTTCTCTTGGGTGCCTGGCCTGCTTCAGTTATAGGGATCAGAATCTGAAACTGGTTCAGGTTAAGCAATTGGGCACTGATTCTGATTTTTTTTTTTTAATTGAGGCAGCTGCCTTCAGCATCCTGATCTTCCATCCCTGATTTATTTTGATGTGACAGATTGAGAAGTGCTCTTATTAGCTGCTAGTCTATTTTGCTTCCAGTGATATTAGGCTTTATTAACTATCTCCATAAATCTGTGAGTCAGATCCCTTTGACTGCCACCCTGACTTTGGTGATCTTTAATTGTGTCCATCTGGCTTCAAACGTTAAGTACCATGGCCTGGTCTTTTAGGATCGTGTCATCACCATTGCTATCAGTGGCATTAGTTTTGTACCAAACTCTTAACGGAGAACAGTTTTGAAACTTCAAATAACATAATACTTGGATGGGTTTTCTGACCATTTCAGCAAGCCAGCGTCACTGTGTGAGCCTTTTAATCCCTTCCTCCTCTGTCTGCCTGTGCAGTTTTGGCATTGCTGTTTATCATAGGCCATGGCTTTTCCAGCTTTTAGGAACCATCCTAGTGATAAGTTCATCCCACATTCTGAGATTTTTGCCAGGGTGTTAGATCTTCTATCTTCGGAGAGTGATCAGGAACCTTATGTTCTGGTTCTCGTGTTCAAGCCCCCTTAGAATTCACATTCACTCTCACCTGGCCCCTGTTGGGTACATGCTGGCTAAGTCTTGCATCGCCCTTAGGTTATAATTCCTTTCAGATCTTATCAGGCATAGCACATCTGGACTTGGTTACGTCGTGACCTACTACAAGTTAAAGGCCTCCTACCTAGGAAGCATGGAGGTGGCAGGTGCTGAGGAGACATTGTTTACTGGGCAGGGTGGGAAGGCCTCTGCATTATCTTCAGGTGAGGGGAGAGCGCCAGATTGTATAGGGATGATGGGCCCCTTTTGTTCTTTCAGGGGACACTTTCACATTCAAAATTTTGGAGGGGCATCAACTCCACTGTCTCCATCTCGTGTGTTAGAGTCTCATTCTTTCCCAGTCAGGACCCTGATGTTGGCATAGCATACCTCCCTTGGCTGAGAGTTAACTTTCTGTGGTGCTGGGCTACACAGCACCAGTTGATTAACTCCTGGGCCTGGTTTCTAGCTTCTTCTCTCCTCCTGCTGCCACAGAAAAGAGCTTCTTTGTAAATTAAAGAGCTTCTTTGTAAAAGGTCTTGTGGCCTTCATATTTGATTTTCTTATTTCTTTTTGCTTACTTATTTCTTTATTTAGGGAACACCACAGGACTTTGGGTAAACTCTGGAAGTTGATGATGGACAGGGAGGCCTGGCGTGCTGCGGTGCATGGGGTCGCAGAGTCGGACACGACTGAGCGACTGAACTGAACAGGACTTATGGGAGTTTAGCTCCCCAACCAGGGCTTGAACCAAGGCCATGCTGGAAAGTGAAAGTCGCTTAGTCGTGTCCAACTCTTTGCGACCCCACGGACTATAACCTGTCAGGCTCCTCTGTCTGTGGAATTCTCAGACTGGAATGGGTAGTCATTCCTTTCTCCAGGGATCTTCCCAACCCAGGGATTGAACCCAGGTCTCTCGCATTGCAGGCAGATTCTTTATCGGCTGAGCTAGACCAGCAGCGAATTCCCCATATTTGACTTTCAGTTGACCGTTAATCACTCAGCTTTTTGTTGTCTTTTTCTAGAGCAGCAGTAGAGTTTAGCAATAGCCATTCAATTTAGTTCAGTACAGTTAGTCGCTCAGTCACCTGCAACTCTTTGCAACCCCATGGCCTGCAGCACACCAGGCTTCCCTGTCCATCACCAACTCCCGGAGCTTGTTTAAGCTCATGTCCATCAAGTTGGTGATGCCATCCAACCACCTCATTCTCTGTCATCCCCTTCTCTTCCTGCCTTTAGTCTTTCCCAGCATCAGGGTCTTTTCAAATGAGTCAGTTCTTTGCATCAGGTGGCTGAAGTATTGGAGCTTCAGCATCAATCCTTCCAGTGAATATTCAGGGTTGCTTTCCTTTAGGATTAACTGGTTGGATCTCCTTGCAGTCCAAGGGACTCTCAAGAGTCTTCTCCAACACCACAGTTCAAAAGCATCAGTTCTTTGGTGTTCAGCTTTCTTTATGGTCCAACTCTCACGTCAGTACATGACTATTGGAAAAACCATAGCTTTGACTAGATGGACCTTTGTCGGCAATTCAGTTACATTATCATTACATTATCAATTATTATTTCCCCCTTACTCTTCAGGTGCCTTATAAATCCAATCCGCTAGAGCATTCTGTCCACAGATAGATCGTCACTCTTCACCACTAGTGAAAGTTTAACTGGACCACCACCTTGTGCAAGGGATTATTTCTGTTTCACCTACCACTGAGTGGGTCTTAAGTGCCAGCTAGTCTGTGACTCAACTCCAAAACCCTGTCACACTCCTAATTTTCTCAGATCACTGCTGGCCCCAACTGTTAGTTGTATTCACTTAAAAGCAGACTGTAGTATTCAAATTGTTAACTAATAAGTACTCTTGGGATCAAAGCTAGGAAAGAGATAAAAAGCAAGACTGAGCAGATTTAGTCCTTGTTTTGATTAAGTGTGAGAGATGTTGAATATCTATACTTACTCAACTTTTTTCAAAACTTTTTTTGTTTTGTTTTCACATTTGAGCATTCTTAACTTACTAAACTACTTTCTACTTTCTTCAGGCAAAACCAATTCCTTCATTCTATGATATCCTCATATTCTTTCCCAGATATTTATGTGAGTTCTGTGGGGTTTATTTGTTTGTTTGTTTTTTGCATAAATGCTTTACTTTTGAACTTCCCTGGTTGTGGAGTGGTTGAGAGTCTGCCTGCAAGTGCAGGGGACTTGGAGGATTCCATGTGCCGCTAGGGTACTAAGCTTGTGTGCCTCAACTACGGAGCCCACACTCTAAAGCCTGTGCTCTGCTACAAGAGAAGCCACCGCAGTGAGAAGCCTGCACACCGCAACTAGAGAGAAACCCATCAAGCAGACACAAATTAAATAAATAAATAATCTTTAAAAAGAAGCTTGGCCTTTTCCCGCTGCTCTCTATTCCTCCCTCTCTTTCTTCTCCCCCTCCTTACCCCTCCCTTTTTTTCTTTGTCTCCCTTCCTAAAAATTTTTTCTTAACTTGCCTTTTTCCCTTACACTCTGGTAATATTCAGGATGGAGATTGGAAAGGGAACTTATTTGAGGAAACTGAGGATGATGTATATTTTTCAATGAAAATTAGCTTTGAATTTTTTATGATATTTTTATATGTGTGTATCTCAACTCTCTTAAACTAAATCTCAGTTTAAACTATAACCAATGTAACTTAATTGAGTTTATTTTTTAAGGAATATAAAAGGTGATGGATATTATGTTTTAAGTGTATCATTTGCCTTTTTCTCTCTTTAGAAACTATTTGTCACCTTCCTAAACTGGTTAATAGTGGCATGGAAGATACATTTGGTAAGTATCACCTGCATTTTTCTTAGTAAATGATATTTGTGTTTTATCCTTACCTCCATTAAAGCTTTGAGAGTAAATTGGTTTTTTTTCATGTTTATTGTGCTAAACTCTCTATCAGTTCTCAAACTTTCTGACCTCAGCATCCGTTTATACTCTTATGTATAATTGAGGGCCACAAAGAGTTTTGTTTGTATAACATATATCTATTGATATTTTCTATATTAAAAATTAAAATAGAGACATTTTTAGAATACTAATTCATTTAAAAATAACATTAATAAACCATTCATATGTAACATAAATAAAACATTTTAATGAAAAATAGCCCCCAAATAAAAAAGATTAACAAGAAGAATGGCATTGTTTTATATTTTTGCAAATCTCTTTAGTGTCTAGTTTAATAGAAGACCGCTGAATTCATGTCTTGGCTTCCTGCATTTAATCTATTTTGTTGTCACATACCCGGCAGAGTTTGGAGAACTGACTGTAGAGTTTGGAGCTAATGAGAGTGAAAAGGCATATAACATTTTTGTATTATAAAAAATAATTCTGACATTGCTGTGAGGCACTCAGACTTTGAGATATGGGTGCCGTAGAGTGTTAGTTACTTCAAATAAAGCAAAGAACCATTTGACAAGTTAAATTAAGTTTTAAATTCTATAACTAGCAACTAGTGACTAGCCAAATCACTTCAGTCGTATCTAACTCTTTGCAGTTCTGTGGACTGTAGCCCGCCGGGTTCCTCTTTCCCTAGGATTCTGTAGGCAAGAATACTGGAGTGGGTTGCCATGCCCTTCTCCAGGGGATCTTCCCCACCCAGGGATCAAACCCGCGTCTTTTAAGTTTCCTGCATTGCAAGGTGGGTTCTTTACCACTAGCACCACCTAAGAGTGTATAAATCTAGATACACAAAGATTTTATATTTACCTTTTTGATTAAAAAGTCAGTCACTGTGTACTCAACTCTGTTTTCCTACTGAAAACAAAGAGAGGTAATGTCTGGGATAATTAGTGGACCATTTTGAACATATGTGCCTTGGGGTGTTTACTGAAGCTTTATGAAAACTACTGATGTCTCTTTAATATCCTTAAGGTTACCTCCATGCTTTAAAACGTGTCTCTGTAGGAGAGAAATGGTATTACTACCATGCTTTATAATTCTCTGGGATGAGACACCTTAGCTGTTTTCCAGGCTTTTAAATATTAAGCCACCACTTGCCTACATGTTACTGGAAATACTTTTAGAAGTTTGTGGTGTGGTCATCTAGAAAGCCCTTTGGGGGAAACATTATAGTTCCAGTGTTATTGCCATACAGCTTCATTAGAATTCTTGAAGCATAGCTGAAATGAGTCTTCTATTCCTTTTTACTTCTCCCAGATACTGTTGAGAAATTTAAAAGTAAAGATGATGGGTAAAAACTGTAAAAGGAGCCTTTCCATTATCTTAGATTGCAGGCAACTTTGTAGTTTTATTTATTTATTTTTAAAATATCTATTTATTTATTTGCCTGCTTTGGGCCTTAGTTGTGGTGAGTGAGTGGGATCTTGGTTGTGGTGCACGGGCTCCGTAGTTACAGAGTGCAGATACAGTTTTTTGGGTTTAACACATTGTGTATCCCTAAATTTACATTAATCAGTATGCTAATGAGCATGTAAAACATTCTTGCACATTGACGAATATTATACCTCCCTCCATTAAAAGTATAGCAGCCAAAAAAAAACAAAACAAAAAACAAATCCAAACTATACACTGGGAAGACTAGTTAGGAAGTACTTTCCACTTAAAATATGCACTACTGGTAGACCAGTGGTTAAGAATCTGGCTTCCAATGCAGGCGACTTGGATTTGATCCCTGATCCTTGGGGAACTAAGATCCTATGTGCATGGAAGCTTACAACTAAGCCTGTACCCTGCAGCTACTGAGCCCTCACACTCTGGAGCCCACACACCAAAACCAGGAGCCTGAGAACTGCAACTAAGAGCCAGTACACCCAAAGATAAATAATAAAAAATAAAATACGCATTACCAGAAAAAAAGGCAACCAGAGACAGTTTTCCTTGATTAACCTCAGCCTGCTAGAGGCAGGTTTTGATTTGAACATTTTGTGATTCTTCACCAAATGGGAAAAATCTGAATCTCATTTTATGGCAGAGTAACTTCTGAAGTGTGTGCTCAGTTAACTTCAGTCGTGTCCGACTCTTTTCGACCCATGGACTGTAACACAGCAGGCTCCTCTGTCCGTTGGAATTCTCCAGGCAGGAAAACCAGAATGGGATGCCATGCCCTCCTCCAGGAGATCTTCCCAACCCAGGGATTGAACCTGCATCTCTTACGTCTCCTGCATTGGCAGGCGGATTCTTTACCACTAGCACCATCTGGGAAGCACATAACTTGAGACAGTATAGTTAGAGTGCTCCAAGTTTCTATTCTATTCACACATATTGAAGCAAAACTTCACTGTTGTGTCTGACTCTTTTGCAACCCCATGGACTGTAGGCTCCTCTGTCCATGGGATTTCCCTGGTGAGAATACTGGAGTGGGTTGCCATTTCCTTCTCCAGGGGCTCTTCCCGACCCTGCATCCTCTGCATTGGCAGGTGGGTTCTTTACCACTGGACCACCAGGAAAGCCCACAGTTACCATGCTGCTGCTACTGCTGCTAAGTCACTTCAGTCGTGTCCGTCTCTGTGCGACCCCATAGATGGGGGCCCACTGTCTCTGGGATTCTCCAGGCAAGAACACTGGAGTGGGCTGCCATATCCTTCTCCAGTGCATGAAAGTGAAAAGCGAAAGTGAAGTCACTCAGTCGTGCCCGACTCTTAGCGACCCCATGGACTGCAGCCCACCAGGTTCCTCCATCCATGGGATTTTCCAGGCAAGAGTACTGGAGTCGGGTGCCATCGATGACTGAAACTAGGTTCTTTGGGTTCCTGGTACAATTAAGTAATCAGACCGCTCAGATTAATAGCTGTTGTCTTGTTTTGAAAAGACTGCTGTTTTAAACCTTCTCAGATCAGAATTTGTCCTCTGATTTTAATGACCCTAAATGGCTTCTTTAGGGCTTTGGCTTTTTTTCACTCTGAAGTGTACGTACATTACATGTAGCTCATTGGTAAAATTCTTAGTTTGAACACTAGAGGGCAGTTAGTACTTTATTCATAAATTTGTAGCTTCTGGGGCATTATTTATGAACAATTTGGTAAATTGAGTTGATATATTAATAGTTTCCTGGTGACAAATCCTAAAGAACATGTCCATATGATAATCTAGTGTAACATGTGACAAATACAAAGGCTTTTATGGGGAATATTGTTTTTCTCTTTGAGTGACCTCTTTCAGTTCAGTTCAGTTCAGTCGCTCAGTTGTGTCTGACTCTTTGCGACCCCATGAATTGCAGCACACCAGGCCTCCCTGTTTATCACCATCTCTCGGAGTTCACTCAGACTCATGTCCATCGAGTCTGTGATGCCATCCAGCCATCTCATCCTCGGTCGTCCCCTTTTCCTCCTGCCCCCAATCCCTCCCAGCATCAGAGGCTTTTCCAATGAGTCAACTCTTCGCAAGAGGTGGCCAAAGTACTGGACTTTCAGCTTTAGCATCATTCCTTCCAAAGAAATCCCAGGGTTGATCTCCTTCAGAATGGACTGGTTGGATCTCCTTGCAGTCCAAGGGACTCACAAGAGTCTTCTCCAACACCACAGTTGAGAAGCATCAATTATTCGGCGCTCAGCCTTCTTCACAGTCCAACTCTCACATCCATACATGACCACAGGTTGCTTCACATTAGGACATGTTTTATAAAAATTAGATCTAATCTTCTTTTACCACTATAGTTCAGTGACAACCTATAACATGAATGTTGTATATATCCTTTTAGTTCATTTTTTCTTTTAAAATGTGCTTATATAACGCTTTAATAAAGAACAGCTTTGTGAAACCA
Source organism: Neotragus pygmaeus (assembly GCA_006410875.1). NCBI lineage: Eukaryota > Metazoa > Chordata > Mammalia > Artiodactyla > Bovidae > Neotragus > Neotragus pygmaeus. The sequence goes on from SJYV01001757.1 coordinate 1,014,181, forward strand.
AGAGATACTACTGCAGTTACCATGAAATACTGAAGAAATGTCTGCTAGAGCAAGAACAAGAAAAGAATGCCCACTGTTACTTTGTTTAACATTATTTTGGGGGTTCTTGGTAGAGTAAGTTGAGCAATCATTAGAGATATGGTTCCAGTAATGATCAGAATAAGTATATACTTATTGGCTAATATTATTTTCGCTTTAGAAAAACAGTCCCAAAAGAATCAACTGAAAAAAAGTTCAGTAAAATGGCTGACTAAATGCAACTTAAATGTTCAAAAATGAATCATTAAAATTTTTTCATGTATGTAGAATAAATATCTTAAAAACCAAGGGGATTTGAAAGTATTTACAACTAAAATTATAAAATACCTATGAATGATCTTAATAAGAAATAGTGTTCGTCTGCCCTTTTTATTGATTTATGATGCCATTTTGCTCAAACTAAGTTTTTAAAGGTCTCAAGTGTATATTTTGGATCATATAGTCTGTTCTCTTGAACTACCTGTCAGTTTTTACACCAATTCTACATTGTATTTATTATCATAGTCATTTTAAGATCTAAGAGAATATTCCTTATTCTCCTTAACTATTTACTTTGATAAAGAACAGTGTGCACAGCACAGTGTATTAGCATATTTCCATTTAAAAGTGTGTATTACTTTTATTAAAGAAAACTTTAAATTTCTTGACATTTTTATGGTTTAATAATCAGTGATAAGTGGGACTTTCCTGGGGGTCTAGTGGTTAAGACTCCATGCTTCCACTGCAGGGGGCATGGGTTTAATCCACGGTTGGATACTAAGATTCCACAAGCCACATGGCATGGCAAAAAAAACCAAAAATCTCAATTTCAAATTCAGATTACGTATGATCAGTGAGATTTAAAAGTTAAAAGTAAAGCTAATATGAACATTTCGCATTAGGCAGGGGACCATTAGTTTCAAAACAACCTCAATGGTTGGCTTCTTGGGCCTCTAGAGTTCTATCATATTAAAGAATGGCCTTTCATGATAGAGCCTTGACTTGACTCAAAGACAGGATAGGTTTTACAAGACTGCAATTTGAAACATCACTGGAGTCGAAAACACACACACATGTGCACACACATACACACCCTGTATTGGAGGCTTCCATTAAAAGAAGGGGATAGTAGTATAATGGACTGTCTTGTGGATGGTGTTAATGGCCTTCAATTCCTCGTTGAAGACTGGTGTTTTGTTTTTCCCTCATCATACTAGTGTGTATCCATTGCTGGCCAGAGTGACATCATATCAGATTTCAGTCTGTAGCTATAGCTTTCCTTTGTTTCACTGCATAAGATTAAATAAATACTACATTTTACTTGACTGTTTAAACATCTTAAAACTTCATATTCAGGTTTCTTTTGATGATTGTATATTTTGTTTTTCTTCTTTGATCTCTTAAAAGAACTTAAATGCTGTAAAGCAGATGGATCTGTCTGCTTTGTTTTGTCCATTTTGCCACACCCTCAATCCCTACCCCATCCTTTCCCTTTTCAGTCCAGAGCTTAATAATCAAAGCGCTTGAGTAGAAGAACCCTTAAGAATTATGTCTTAATAGTAAAAGAGAAAAGTGGCAGCAAAGGAAGGACATTCTTGGCTGGGGTGAAGCACTTTGGGTTGTGCTAGTTACTTATAGTTATAACCTCATAATGCATCCAGGGCCAGTAGCTTAACGTTTAACAATGACGTCCACTTAGTTTTGCTTGATGATTTATTGTCATACTTACAACATACTCTAGCCAATCAAAAGGAGAAAAAGTAGATGGATGGTTGATTGCTTGGCTGAATGATTCATTAACTCGTTTAATAAATTTTCTTAGGCACATTACCCTAGCTGCCATGAAGGGGGAGGGGGGGAAACAATAAAATACAGTTTCAGCACTCAGATTAAAAACTATTAATGCTCCACAGAATGAATGAATGTTTTTATATAGATAAAAATAATTGTTATTGAAATTTCATGCCACATTTTTCAACGTGACTTGTACTTAAGGAAATTGTTAAAACAAAAGTTGCTTTATAGCATTAACATTGCCTTTTCTATACCTGTGTTCTTTGAACACTTTAGAATTGATTACTTTAAGGAGAGTTTGTCTTATTGTTTTTGTCTTGAATCTAACAGGAAAAATTGGTGAACATGGCAAAATAGGAAAAACTAGGGGCTTCCTAAGTATCTTAGGTAGTATGGGTAGACGGTACATGGTGGTAAAATTGGATTTCTCATGAAATACTAGGACTGAAGTATTTTTGTTCTAGATTTGGTTTGAGGAGTAGTAGAAATGGTTCTTTACCATGTAATCAACGTTTCTTTATTGTAGACCTTTCGCTTACTTTCTAAGAAATCCCTTTAAAATTGATTTTGAAATAAGAAACATCATTCTTGTTGGTGTCATACTGGAAAATATCAGAAATAAGCTGAGAGAATTAATTTTTGGTGTTTTTAAATTTAACATTGTCATTTTGGGCAATTGACATAACTCTTCTGTATCTGAATTTTACTTTTGTTAAAGTAAAATTTTACTACCTCCTAAAGTTTTTCTAAGGTTAAAAATAAATGTTCTTATCTGACACCTAGGAGGTATTGTGTGAATTCGAAGTCTGTTTAGTAATGAAGATTACTAAAGCTTAGCTTTGCCATTTTTTTAGCTATGAACTCCTTGGACAAGTTTACCCCTGGGTGACTCAGTTTCCTCAACTATTAAATGGGGATAATAAATGTTATCCTTCTTATAGGCTTGTTGTAAGTGTTAGATAAAACTCAGTGCTTAGAATAGTCCCTGGCATTATCATACATGCTCAATTAATGCTAGCTGTTGTTATTCTGAGAGAATGGGGAGAAGGAATGCAAAGAAGTTGAACTTAATTTATCTTCCCTGAATTTTAGCTTTCTTTTTCATCAAATCTTTTGTTAGAGATGTTCATGTGTAACAGTACACCATTTTGTGTAGTATAATTTATGTTTTGATTTTTTTTTTTTTTTTGATGGAAACTTCTACTATCTGAGCAGCAGCAGTGAGCACAGCAGAAAAGCCCAGAGGTCAGGAAGCCAGATGTGCTCAGTGGGTCGCTGTTTGTTCCCCACCCAGGGGTCAAACCCGTGTCTCTTGCATCTCCTGCATTCTCAGGCAGATTCTCTACCTCTAGCACCACCTGGGAAGCCCCATGTAGTGAAATGATCAGAAACCAGGAAACAGGAATGAAGGGGAGAAGAAGCAAAGACCAGAAATCAGCTTTGAGTGATTAGAAACTGGTAGTGCTTCTTTCAGCCCACTCCATTTTTCTTGCCTGGTGAATCCCATGGACAGAGGAACCTGGCAGGCTACGGTCCATAGGGTCACATGACTGAAGCGACTTAGCAGGGCATGGCATGGCTACTTTAGTTCTTGTGTTTATCATAGGAACTAGAAGAAAAGCTGAGCTTTTTTAAAAAATGTTTTTTTATAAATCTAAAAGCAACAATAATGAAAAGATTGTGTTGCTGTGTCTATGGAAGTGAATTTATAATAACATGTAATGTATAACCAAGCTAGCAAGATAATCTCAATTATGTCTTTTTCTTTCCTGTTTGTCATGAAACTGTTCAGTGATTATTATGTGTTCAGTACCTACAGGCCTGGCATGTTTCCCAACACAAATACTCCATAACCTGAAAGGGACACTTAGAGGCTAACCTAGTGAAAGATCTTACTTTTCCCTTTGCTCCCCTCCATTAAAAAAATATATTTATCGAATGCCTGCTGTGTCCTGAGAATTATGTTACTTGCTGAGAATGTATAGACAATTTCTGCTTTCAGAGAATGTAAGACAAATATGTGGATAATTATAACAAAAATGATTTATACCTAGCCTTATATGTAGAAGTATATACAAAGTGACTTTGAAGCACGGAAGAATGGTGCATAGTAAAGTACAGAAAGGTAGATGTTCATGGAAGGCTTCCTAGAAGAAGTGGTACATAAGCTGAATTTTGTAAGAGTGGGAGTTAGCCAGATCAAGAAATAGATGGAAAGGACATTTTAGGCAGCTAGAACAGCAAACGCATGGGTAGGAAGACCTGGGCAAATATGTCGTAGTTTAGGAATTCCACGTGGTTTGGAACAGGACTAACAACAGCAGCCATAGGAGAGCGGTGAGAGAAAAGTTTAGGTAGAGAGATGAGGCACTGGGGCAGCAACCTGGGCAGACCTAGAGATTTCCACACTGAGGCAAGTAAGACAGAGAAAGACCAACATATAATCTGAAAGGAGAGGCATTGGGCCAGGCGTCGCAGTATTGTTTATAAACTGTGAAGAACCCTATCAGATTTGTGTTTTTGTAAAGGTCATGGTGGCACCGCTGTTGAGACTAGATCAGAATGGGACAAAACTGAGGCAGGTAAGAAGGAAATTATTAGTGTTCCAAACACACCTAAAAGATGTCACTTTCGAACCCTGTGATCCACAAATTCTGCCAGACTGGGAAGATTTGTAAGATTTTTTTAAGGATACAGATTTTTGGCCCAAGTGAATAAATCCCAGAAGAATCATTTTATCTTTTTTCTTTTTCATTCACTACAAATTAACACAGTAAATTTGGTTATCGGCAATTGAGTTTTAGGATAGGTGGTATTCTGAAGGCTCTTGGTGCCTAGGTCTGGGAACAAGGTGAAAATGACTGAAGTACTTAATAGCTAATTGGATCTTGTTTGATTTAGGGCTTTTTCAGCAAAAGACATTATTTTATTTTTAGGATGGAAAAACAATAATCAAATTTGCCTCTTGAAAGATTTTATTTGGTGACTTCATTTTTATAGACTTGGTAGTAGCCCTAATAAAGATTAGCTTTTCAGAAAGGTTAAGCTAGGAGAGGTTAAACAAGAAGCCAAAGTGGTTGTCTGAGGAGGCCTTACAAATAGCTGAGGAAAGAAGAGAAGTGAAAGGCCAAGAAGGAAGGGAAAGATATGCTCAACTGAATGCAGAGTTCCAGGGAATATCCAGGAGAGATAAAAAAGCCTTCTTAAGTGAACAATGCAGAGAAACAGAGGAGAACAAAAGAATGGGAAAGACTAGAGATCTCTTCAAGAAAATTAGAGATACCAAAGGAACATTTCATGCAAAGATGGGCACAACAAAGGAGAGAAATGGCAAGGACCTAACAGAATCAGAAGAGATTGGCAAGAATACACAGAAGAATTGTNGAAAGACTAGAGATCTCTTCAAGAAAATTAGAGATACCAAAGGAACATTTCATGCAAAGATGGGCACAACAAAGGAGAGAAATGGCAAGGACCTAACAGAATCAGAAGAGATTGGCAAGAATACACAGAAGAATTGTACAAAAAAGGTCTTAATGACCCAGATAACCACAGTGGTGTGGTCACTCATCTAGAGTCAGACATCCTGGAGTGTGAAGTCAAGTGGGACTTAGGAAGCATTACCTACGAACAAAGCTAGTGCAGGGGATGGAATTCCAGCTGAGGAATTTAAATCCTAAAAGATGGTGCTGTTCAAGTGCTGCACTCAATATGCCAAAAAATTTGAAAAACTCAGCAGTAGCCACAGGACTGGAAAAGGTCAGTTTTCATTCCGACCACAAAGAAAGGCAATGCCAAAGAATGCTCAGACTAGTGTACAGTTGTGCTAATCTCACACGCTAGCAAGGTAATGTTCAAAATCCTTCAGGCCAGGCTTCAGCAGTATGTGAACCAAGAACTTCCAGATGTACAAGCTGGTTTTAGAAGAGGCAGAGGAACCAGAGATCTAGGATAGATTGCTAACATCCACTGGATCATAGAAAAAGGAAGGGAATTCTAAAGAAGAACATCTGCTTCACTGACTATGCAGAAGCCTTTGACTGTGTGGGTTACAACAAACTGTGGAAAATTCTTAAAGAGATGGGAATACCAGACCACCTGACCTGTCTGCTGAGACACCTGTATGCAAACAAGAAGCAGCAGTTAGAACTGGACATGGAACAATAGACTGGTTCAAAATTGGGAAAGGAGTGTGACAAGGCTATATATTGTCACCCTGCTTATTTAACTTATTTGCAGAATTCATCGTGAGAAATGCCAGGCTAGATGAATCACAAGCTGGAATTAAGATTGCCAAGAAAAATATGAACAGACTCATATATGCAGATGATACTGCTCTAAAGAGAGAAAGCAAAGAGGAACTAAAGAGCCTTTTGATGAGGGTGAAAAAGGAGAGTAAAAAAGTTGGCTTAAAATTCAGCATTCAAAAAATGAAGATCATGGCATCTGGTCATATCAATTCATGGCAAATAGATGGGGGAGGGGAGTGGAAACAGTGGTGGATTTTGTTTTCTTGGGCTCGAGAATCACTGTGGACAGTGACTGCAGCCATGAAATTAAAAGACACTCACTCCTTGGGAGAAAAGCTATCCTAGAGAGTGAATTAAAAAGCAGAGAAATCACTTTGCTGACAAAGGTCCATATAGTCAAAGCTGTAGTTTTTCCAGTAGTCATGTATGGATGTGAGAGTTGGACCATAAAGAAGGCTGAGTGCTGAAGAACTGATACTTTTGAAGTGTGGTGCTGAAGAATAACCTTGAAAGTCTCTTGGACAGCAAAGAGATCAAACCAGTCAATCCTAAAGGAAATCAACCCTGAATATTCATTGGAAGGACTGATGCTGAAGCTGAAGCTTCAGTACTTTGGCCACCTTATGTGAAGAGCTGACTCATTGGAAAAGACCTTGATGCTGGGAAAGATCCAGAGCAGGAAGAGAAGGAGGCAACAGAGGATGACATAGTTGGATGGCATCACCAACTCAATGAGCATGAGTTTGAGCAAACTGCAGAAGATAGTGAAGGATTAGGGAAGCCTGGCGTGCTGCAGTCCATGGGGTCTGCAGGGAGTCGAACATGACTTAGCAACTTAAAGCAACTACAAAACTAGGATTGGTCTCCTTGCTTTGTCGGATGAAGGAAGAGACCGTTTGTTCCTACTTCCTCTGACTTCATGCATTGTTTCCCTAAAGTGTTAATATGTTTCACCGTTACTTTTTTAAAAATAAGATTTAGAAGCAAAGGTATGTGTAATCCAAAACACTTCTCTTTGAATTTAGAAATTATAAATACAACCAATTTTTCCTCCAATGCCTCACCTCCTAGGTTGTGTGGTTGTTAAAGTTTGAGAGTTTTGAGGGAAGAGAATGGTATAAAAGAGATGTATATCTCTTACATAGAAAACAGAATAAAGTACATTGAATTACTGAATGAAACAAGTTTGATAGAAACACCATNGGAAATCAACCCTGAATATTCATTGGAAGGACTGATGCTGAAGCTGAAGCTTCAGTACTTTGGCCACCTTATGTGAAGAGCTGACTCATTGGAAAAGACCTTGATGCTGGGAAAGATCCAGAGCAGGAAGAGAAGGAGGCAACAGAGGATGACATAGTTGGATGGCATCACCAACTCAATGAGCATGAGTTTGAGCAAACTGCAGAAGATAGTGAAGGATTAGGGAAGCCTGGCGTGCTGCAGTCCATGGGGTCTGCAGGGAGTCGAACATGACTTAGCAACTTAAAGCAACTACAAAACTAGGATTGGTCTCCTTGCTTTGTCGGATGAAGGAAGAGACCGTTTGTTCCTACTTCCTCTGACTTCATGCATTGTTTCCCTAAAGTGTTAATATGTTTCACCGTTACTTTTTTAAAAATAAGATTTAGAAGCAAAGGTATGTGTAATCCAAAACACTTCTCTTTGAATTTAGAAATTATAAATACAACCAATTTTTCCTCCAATGCCTCACCTCCTAGGTTGTGTGGTTGTTAAAGTTTGAGAGTTTTGAGGGAAGAGAATGGTATAAAAGAGATGTATATCTCTTACATAGAAAACAGAATAAAGTACATTGAATTACTGAATGAAACAAGTTTGATAGAAACACCATTTGTGTAGTCACCCTTGGTTCTTTTGTGGAATTACTGTGTAGTCACCCTTGGTTCTTTTGTGGAATTACTGTTGACTCATGGTGTAACCAGGTGTTCATTACTCAGAATTTTTATTTAGTAGAAGATGAAGTATGTATTCTCCTGCACGTGTACTGGAAAAGAGTGTTTAAGGAGATTTCCTGTTGGAAATTTCTGAATAACTGTTACTAATGTTATAGCTATCATCAGACCTGAATTATATTTCCACTGGATATGTGGCTGAGTATTGGTAATTAGATTTCTCTCTTACTGTCTTAAAATGAAACTGAAGGCCAAAGAAGTTAGAGTTATGAAAGAGAGAGAAGGAAGGAGAGAAGTGATACTGGCTCAGAGTCATCTCTCTGAGTCATCAGCAATGAATGCCACTTGAGAACATCCAGTGTGTCAAAAACCCTGTGATGGGCAGCTCCTTAATTTCTGACCGGTTAGTTTCTACACATCATTGATACCTCCAGGTTCCTTAGTGGAGGCCATTTGGGACTTAGTTTTTATGGATTTTTTGTGGTTTTATGAAGTATTTTTGTCTTTAAGATAAGATTTCTCAATCACTTTCACTATAACTACATGAAAAAAGTACTATTTGGAGTAGAAAGAATATTAAATGGATGTTCAGTAAGATGGAGGTTGCTGATTTTCAAGCAATAACAAATGGATATAATTCTACATAGATCTTTACACTGAGATAAAACCATCCTTCTTTAGGCTTTAAGTTGTTATTAATAGTCAAAGCCTTTACTAATGTGTTACTAGGAAAGGAAATAGTAATTCAGCTGTTAAAGGAAGAGTATCAAAGATTGTGAGTATAAATAGTTCAGTAGTTTGTAACTGAATAAAAGGAAACTTTTTAAAACTGTCGATTTTTCTTCAGCGTATACTACCTTTAGTAGTTGATGTTTAGTAGTTGGTGGCATGGAAAATAGATACCACATACTGATGAAATACTCTGTTTGGTTGTTAGTGGAAGACTTATAAGTGTGCTTTAAAAATCCTTTGGGTTCACCCTACCTGATAGAACTTTGTGCAGTGATAGAAATGTTCTAGATCTGCACTGGCCAATGTGGTAGCCGTGTGTGAAATGTGGGTAATACAGTTGAGAAACTGAACTGCAAATTGTGTTTAATATAAATGTATTAATATTAATGTAGATAAATAATCATATGTAAGAGGGATTGCAGTGTTAGCACATCCTTTAAGTATTTGAGAACTGACCAGCCCATTTGATAACCCTTACTTCACTGACCAGTCGTTCAGTTCAGTTCAGTCGCTTGGTCGTGTCTGACTCTTTGCAACCCCATGAACCGCAGCATGCCAGGCCTCCCTGTCTGTCACCAGCTCCCGGAGTTCACCCAAACCCATGTCCATTGAGTTGGTGATGCCATCCAACCATCTCATCCTCTGTTG